>CAKNYM010053305.1:568849-618352 GCA_932195095.1 Andricus curvator | reverse complement strand
GGATTTTGAATTTGATTTTAATCTAATTTAAAATTCTTAAATTTCAATTTAGCTGACTTGGATTGGAGGTCATTTCTAGCAGTTCTTGTTTGTTTTTAACAGATTTGTCTTTTGACCCACATTTAGTTGTCAGGTATCGAGGAGATAGCGTCGATTATTTCGTCGCTGTTCCTACCTGCTCTAATTTTTCTTGCCTTGATAAGGGTGCTGTGTGAGCATCGAAACGTTGGTAAATATTTTGCATGCTTTCATATTGTGATTTGATAATAATAAAAATTAAAAAAAAAGGAAGAAATAAAAAAGAGAAGGAAGGGGATGTGGTTGGTTGCCTTCTCATTTTTCTTTCCTCTTTTTTATTTTTGTGCAAAAGAGACAAATTTCTTTGTTTTTAGGAATTACATTAATTTTTATTCTTTCTCAAAAAGGCGGTTTGCAGCTCTTGCCTAAAAACTAATTGTAACAAGCAATCAAAAAATGCGGTAGATATTTGGGGAATTTAAATCTATTTACACAAAATTTGAGAAATGCTTGCAAAGAATTTAGGGGTCCAACTTCTTTTTTTTATCCTTAGAAAATTGACTGATTGATGGAATATTGTTAGAGGAAGCCAAAGGGTGACGTCAGAGTTGAATAATAAAAATTTTACATCTATAAGCTTACATTTTAGGCTCACAAAAGGTGACTCGAAGCGATTAATTACCATAAATTACAGATACATCACGGAAAAATACGGCTATTTATTGTATTTATTTATTTTATTTACTAATATTTGTGCTTATTTTATGAGCATTTTGCTTCCTCATAAGTACAAAATAAATTTGCTTCCTCATACAGGGAGGTTTTCCCTACCAAAAGAATAAAACAAAAACTACGCATCCTATCGAAACATAATTCACAACAAATTTGTACCTCTTCCTTGGATGAACAAATTTTGTTTTTGTCATTCTTCTCGTAGCTCGTGTTATTCGTTTAAAAATTTGATTTTTCTATTTTCAATGCTGTTTTTTTTACGAATAAAACAAAAACTACGCGTCATATCAAAAAATGAGTAATAACAAATTTGTAGATCTTTTTTAGGCGCAAAATTTTGGTCGAATCATCTTTTCTCGTATCTTGCATAGTTTGACAGCAAAATGGAATTTTTGATTTTTTATTATTTTTTTGTGCGATCAAAATTTGAATTTTTGATTTTTCAAAAAATTCAAAAAGTTGTTATTAAAATATTATAGGGTGTTTGAGAAGCAACGTTTTTCTCCTCGTGACTTTTTTCATATCGTGCGTTTTTCGGCTTAAAATGTTCATTTTCGTTTGTTTTTTGGAATTTTGAAAATGCTATAAGTCCAGTAATTTTTTTTTTATCACGAAAAGTCATAAGGATATTCTGTTCGTAATTTTGCGTACTACTAATAACCGTACATAAAATTTTCGAAGCTTCTCAAAAAACCATAAAAAAGAAAAAATTCCCATAAACAAGTGTGCCAAAGCACAATCCAATCTGATGAATCTTTCGAAAGTTATCGTGCCTACACGATGCAGACAGACGGACAGACAGACAGACATACAGACAGGCACCTTCGTAAAAATCGTTTTTTCTGACTCAGGAGGTCTCAAAACGTGGAGATTTGATGAAAACCGACTATGTCAAATTTTACTCAATAATACATCTCATTAGAATGAGAATGGAAAAAAACCTCTTATAATCAAGAAAACTGATTTTGTTGAAAAATTTAAAAGCGATATTGGTAGGTTATGGTAGTTCATGAAAAGTTCCTAATTTTGGGTATCGATGCGTCTGGAAGACGCGAATTAATATATTACATACATTATAGTTGTATTCCCAATATTATAAAATTTTTCTTTGTATCAGCAAGATGAACAACATATTTATTCAATTTATATATCGGTATTGCTAGATCATAAGAGGTTATAGAAGGTCAGTCAATAGGTCATTCGACGTTTTTCAAAGACGTAAACAAACATGTCAGATACAGTACTGTAGTACTCCTAATATCAACCAAGTTTTTCTCAGATGAACAGAATACACCAATTTTTTTTTACTTCATTAATCAGTACTGGTCGGTCATAAAAGGTTCACCAAAAGGTCAATCGATGCATCTCAAGGGCGCGAACAAATACTCTACATGTAATATTGTCGTGTTTTGGATATCAAAAAAGTTTTTTTCATATAAACAGAATGAACCTCTTTTTTGAAACTTTATAAATCGGTACCGGTGGGTCATAAAAGGTTCATCGATAGGTCAATCGATGCGTCTCAAGGACGCGAACAAATACTCCACATTTAATATTGTCGTGTTTTGGATATCAAAAAAGTTTTTTTCATATAATCAGAATAAACCCCTTTTTTGAAACTTTATAAATCGGTACCAGTGGGTCATAAAATGTTTATCGATAGGTCAATCGATGCGTCTGATGGACGTGAACAAATACTCTAAATGTAATATTGTCGTATTTTGAAAATCAAACCAATTTTTCTCACATAAACAGAATAAACCATTTTTTTAAGTTCGTAATTAGGTACTGGTGGGGCTTGAAAGGTTTATCAATAGGTCAATCGATGCGTCACAAAGAGGCGAACAAATACATTTAATATAATATTGTTGTATTTTGAATATCAAAAAAGTTTTTCTCATATAAACATAATGAACCGTTTTTTTAAACTGCATAAATCGGTACTGGTAGGTCATAAAAGTTTCCACAATAGGTCGATCGATGCGTCTCAGAGACGCGAACAAGTACGCTACATATCGTATTGTTGTATTTTGAATATCAGATAAGTTTTTCTTATATAAACAAGGTAAGATGTTTCTTTTTAAATCTCTAAACGCAAGAAAAATCTACTTCTAAATGGTCGATCTAGCTCAAAATCCTACCAGACCTGGATATTAATCGGAGCTACACTTCGTCCAAATTTCTTGATCGTAGCTCTTTTACTTTTCGAGATATGGTGAACAGAAAAAAGTTACACACCCACACACATACGCGGACATTTTTAAGGAATTTTCTTTTCGAGCTCCTGGGGTCGAATTATATCAAAATATGTCAAAAAAGTATATTTGAAAATTTAGGTCATTACAAACCGCCCTCTATGAAAAAGCAATAAAATGAATAAATGAAAAATAAATAGAAAAATGATGGATAAAATACGGCAAATTTGAGGAAATTTTTGGAATTTTTGGATACGTGGGGTTTTTTTGAGTCGCTGATTACAAAGCTGGTATGAATATTAAAAAATTAAAAATGGCGGACCCAGTATAATGGTGATCATTTAAAACTTTGAACGATTTTGGCTAAAAATGATTACTTGGCGGTTTATGAAGTCGCTGATTACGTATCTGGATTCAAAGTTTAAAAATTCAAAATGGCGGACTCTGGGTATTTTGGGATGGCTGATTACGAATCCGAGGTTTAAATTTAGAATTTCGGTAATATATTTGTAAAGGGAAAAAATGCCAGCGTTACAAAAAATAGGCAATAGTCAATTAAATTTGACAGAAATGATGGTTTAAACCATCTCTTATTATTTATAATAATGGTCTCTTAGAATGATCTTAGAAAGTTGCCATTTTTATAAAATTTTCCACTTTTTGTCCATTTTAAATTACAGTCAGGCGATAGTTAATTAAATTTAACAAAACAATTGTTTGAAAAATTCATTCTTATTCATAAAAATAATTCCTTTGACTGATATTAGAAAGTTGCGGTTTTTTTCATAAATTTTCAACTTTTTGTCCCCTTTCACTGACAGTAAGGGGGTAATCACTGCAATATAGCAAGAATAATTATTCAAACAAATTATTATTGTTTATAACCACCTTATCCTATTTAATGCTAGATGTTTGCATTTTTTCTGAAATTTTTAACTTTGCTTTGACTCTTAAGTTATGAAAAAATAATAAATAAACATCAAGGAGAATCATTTTTTAAACAATTTCTTTCTTTTTTGTAAAAATATTTTTCTGAAATAAAACAGATTTTTGAAATATTTTTCAAATTTTCTATATGGATAATATCAAATGTAAATTTCCTTTGAAGTAGTTTCTGAGAGCCTTTTTTTTAAATTAATATTATATCAATATATATTATTTTTTTCTAAATAAACAATCAAAGAAAAGCTGGACATTTCAGAAAAACGTGCAACTTTCTAGCATTTCTCTAAAAGAAGATAGTTATAAACAATAATAAATTCTTTAAACAATTATGTTTGTTAGCTTGCATTAATTATTATTCTACTGAGTAAAAAGTGGACCGATTATAAAAATATTTGAAAAAAAATAAAATTAAAAAAAACTATCTAGCCTCACTGTAGGACAAGATAGTTATAAACAAATAAATAGTTAGCTCAAATAATTGTGACTGTTAAATTTCATTAATTATTACCTCACTGTAAATGTAAAGTGGACCAAAATTTGAAAACTTTATATAACAACCGCAACTTTCTAACATTATTCAAAGAGAATATTATTATAAATGATAATAGATTATTTAAACAATTATGATTGTTAACTTCGCACAATTATTACCTCACTCTGATCAAAAAGTGGACAAAAAGTAGAAAATTTCATGAAAAACTGAAACTTCCTACTATTATTCTGAGAGAATATTGTTATAAATAAAAATAATAAATGGTTTAAAGAATTATTTCTGTTGAATGTAATTGACTATTGCTTCGCTTTAACTGAAAAGTTGAAAATAAGTTTAAAAAATTAAAAACAACCACGATTTTCTGATTATATTCTAAGAGAAAATTGCTAAAAACAAGAATACATTTTTTAATCAATTTATGTAAACATTTAATACTAATAAAAAACGGAAATATTTTTTGCAACTTTAGGAACAAATCAAAAAAATTGCATTTTGTTACTTACTTTTTCCGTCTGAGGTTATTAACTTCCATAAACTTTGACAAAAAAAAATTGAAAATTTTTGTTTCGTACACAACAAATTAAAAATTAAAAATTTTTCACTCGACTTGCCCAACACTGAGAAACTCTTTATTTTTTTTAATTTGTTCGTAATGCCATTTTGGGTTTTTTTTGTTCTTTCGAGGCGTTTTATTGGAAGGTAACGGCAACTTTTAAGCCTCCCCCCCCCCCCCCCCCCCCCAAAAACCCTATCAAAAAAATGTATTTTTTCGCTCCAACCTAGACTTCTTCGTAATATACGATTTCGTAGAAAATAGTTTGTCTAGCAAAACCGCGACAAGAATATATATGTATATTTACGTAGAAAATTATTGCTTTTCTAATACGAAATTGGAGAGAAGATTTCTTGCGACAATTAGGTATAACATAAATGTTTCACAAAATGAGGAAGAAAATTATGCGAATTGTTTTTCTTCAGTGAGGAAAAAGTACGAACTCTGTGTTTCTTTAATCGTTCCTCCACGTCACTGAGGCTCTACTGGGGGAAGTTCCTGGTGGGGTTTTGGCAAGGATCAAAACCGAGCTCACCAGAAAGGGTCAAAAAACCTGACGCGTACGCGTCAACCGCATACGTACCGATCTGAATAATGTAACTGGCGAATTTTAATTACAATACAATGGTCGTAAGTTTCGCAACGAAAAAAGTTTTTCTTGCAGTTCTGTTCGATGTTTCGCGGTGGCTGGGTGGGTCGGAGGGCTTCTCTAAACATAAATAGTTAAAAACGTCGACCCTTCGACGTAGACACTTTTCAAAATTAGGGAAAATAACATTGAAAAGGGAGGTGAGAAAAAAGACAACAAAAATTTCAAATCCCTGTTTCAAAGACTACGTTCTTCGAAATCGCATGCCAATTCGCGTGTGCACGTTATCGTTATCAAATAGTGCGCGCTACCAAGGACAAACCCATTGAAAATGGCAACTATAGTGAAGGCCCTCATTCGAGGATATCGATATCTGAACGATGAAGTGTCAGGTACCTGCGCACATTTGTTATCAGTTATCAGATTTTGTGATTATGTTGAGATTTTAGTGACTTCAGCGGATTCTTCGACTCATTTGATTCTGAAAAACATTTTTCATCGCGCCTCTATTGAAACTTCGAGTTTCGATACTTGTAGAGCGGATTGAAACACGGTGATTGCATCCCTAGGGTTGAAACATGTTGTTTCAGCCCTAGGTCTACAGGTACCGAATCTCGAATATTCAATAGATTTGCTTTGAAAAATAATATGCATTACTCGGAATGTAACACAACGATTGCAACTCGTGTGAATGCACTTGTTGCAATTCCTGTATTTGATCCCTTGTAATGCAGCATACTATTCCAGAGTAGGGTGGTACAAAAATTCGACTTCGATTTTTAGTTATCGACCCCCCCCCCTCCCCCACCCAATTTGTTCGTTTGCCGGAAAAAGGAATTCCGTTTTTTTTTCATATCGCTCAAAATTAACCCGTACCCCCGGTGTTTTGAAATTAACATGGGGTTTTAAATTGGAAAAGCTCGGTTTTCGAAAAAACGGAAAAAAGGAGTACTTGTTATTAACTTTTTGTAAATTAAAACTTAGCCGTGTCTTAGAAAATGTCCAAGGACTAATTTTTATACAATACATTTTAATTTGGACCCCCCCCCCCTAATCCCCTTGTATTGTGCTCGGAAAATGTATCAAACAAATGCATAATAGTATTTTTTAACTAATTCACAATTATTTAAACCATTATTATTTGCTGAAACAATTACTTGTTTGAACAATATTTTTTACGATGTTTTAAACCATTTCAATTTGTATAGTTTTTTCCACAAAATCTTGAACAGTTATTAATTTCTGAAATTAATGACGCAGTTAATGAATATTGAGAGCGATATTGTTTGTCAAAGACAGTTTTTAATTCTTTAAACAACTAAAATCACCTGCTCCTTTTCATAGGAAAGATGGAGAAAATTCTAGTTTTTCCGAACCTCTTATACTATGTCGCTTATTAATCAGTATTTTTTTATTTCAAAGAAATTTATCTGAAAAAATGATCACCCATAACGTAAATTTAGAGATTCCAAAAAGTAGAATTTTCTCTACCTTTCCTGCGGAATGGCATAAGTAAATGATTATTATTAATTGTTTAAATAATTGAAAATTGTCTTCCGCAAAAAATATTACTCTTAAAATTCATTGGCTGGGTCATTAATTCGAGGAAAAATAGTATTTTTTTGAGATTCTAGTGAGAAAGAATTATTTAAATGAAAAAGTTGTTTAGATAAATGCTAACTGTCTTCAGAAAAAATATCACCCTGAGCATTCAATAAATGCTTTATTAATTACAGAAAGTAGTAACTTTTTTAGACTTACAGAGGGAAAAAATTGTGTTGAAAAATATAAATTGTTTAAACAAATCAAAATTGTTTAAATAATGGCCAAATTTTTCTTAAAAATAAAATATTACTCTTAAAATTCATCAACTGTATCATTTATCCCGAAGAATAATAACTTTTCACGATTTATAGGAGGACAAAATTGTTCAAACAAATAATCATTATTTAAACTATTCAAAATTAGTTAAATAATATTTGAAAACTTGCCACTCATCAATTAAAAATAATTCGTGTTGAAAAATTCCAAACAATACCGTCTTTAGCATGAAATTTACATAAAACTGATATTTTTCTTTTTTTGGGGGATTTTGCGGGCACAATGCAAGAAGGTTGGAAGGTTCAAAATTAAAAGCTATTGTGTGGAAATTATTTCCTGAATATTTCTTATGAGGCGAATAAACTTCAATTCACCAAAAGTTAATAACAAGTACATTTTTTTCCACTTTTTCGAAAACCGAGCTTTTCCCAATTAAATCCCCCTGTTACTTTCAAAAGTCTGAGAGTACGGGTCAATTTTGAGCTATTTTAAAAAAAGGGAATTCCTTTTATCGGAAAACGAACAAATTGTAGGGATTGATTACCAAAAATCGAAAGTCGATTTTTACAGGTATAAATGTGGATCACCCTAATGATGCGAGACCTAAAAAACTAGCGAATAAAAACTTACACTCACTTCTCGCGAGATATCCCAAAAAAATAAGGTAGAATGATTTTTGATAAATATTTGGAAAATTGATTAAATTCTGCGTCAGGTGAGCCTTATTTAAAGTATTTTTGATGAATAGAAACTTAGTTGATTATTGGGAAAGTCCGGGTCAATTTTTAAAATTCAACTTCAAGTCCTGGCAAAATCTAGGAAAATAATGGTTAAAATTTGACAGTCCAAAAATGAACCTTGGAATCTCTTCTTCAAAATGAGCCCAAGAATCTGTACAAATGTTCAGTGGTTCTCTAATTATCATAAAAAATGCAGAGGCGTGCGCAAGACAAAAATTGCTCGCTCGAGTGGTGCTCGATCTTCTGTCCTTTGTCAACGTATGGAAAATAGAGAGAAAAGACTGCAGTCGCCGCAGAGTGGGGCAAAACAAGTTTCTGTTGACAAATAAATTTTTGACCTATACTAATTCTTCGATTTAGACCTTTTGAAAAAAAAAAGATTTTTAAATTTCGAAAATATTTCTGTTTGAGGTTTTGATTAAAAAAATTTGCTTAATTTTTTATCTAAAACAAAATTGACATTTTTTTCAACTTTTCGGAAGTACGAATTTTCAAAGATCTTCAGGTTTATCGAACAAGGTGTTATATCTATGATGAAACTATCTAGAAACAATTTCCAGTGGGTGAGCATAATTTAACAAATGGTTTATTACACAATAAACAATTTAATGGACAAAAGTTATTTTTCGAGATTGGTGTTGTAGTAATTTTGTATAAAAATTAATTGAAAATGGATGCTATTTGGTAATTTATTAAACAATTTTTATAAACAAATTCACAGTTTGGCTATTTTTCAACGAATACGTTCAATTTTTTTACAAAATCAATGAAAAATGTCTTTATGATGACTTCTCGCTATGATACTTTCCAAATTGAAAACAATTGTTGATTACTTAAACAATATTCATAATCTGTGTGACATGGCAAATGCATTTTGAGTTGATGGTTTAAACAATTATTATTTCTCGTGAATTTGCAAATTTTCATAGCAAAAAGTTACCGGAAAGACATTCTTAGTTGATTTAGTAATACAAATTAAGCGTATTCTTTGAGAAATAGCCAAACTCTGAACAAGTTTATAAAAATAGTTTTAAAAATTTCCAAATAAAATATATTTTCTATTAATCGTAATGGAAAATTAATTTCTCTCACATTTCATACTAAAACTCTGGATTTAAAAAATCTAAACAGTGCGAATCCCAAAAAATAACCTTTGTTCAATAATTTGTTGATAACGCAGTAGTATATTTTTTTAAATCATTCTCACTCATTCAAAATTATTTCTAGATAGTTTAGCACAGATATAAGAACTTGTTTCATAAGTATGAATTTAAAAAAAAAATTGTACTTCTGAAAAGTAAAAAATGTCAATTTTGTCGTTGTCTAAAAAAATTTAAAGAATTCTTCATAAAAAATCCAAAAACACAAATATTTTTGAAATGAAAGAATCTTTCAATGAAAAAAGCACCTTAATCGAATGAACAGTGTAGGCTAAAAATTTATTTGTTCACAGAAACTTGTTTTGCCCCATCGACCGAGCGATTTTCATCTTGTGCATACCTCTAAATTTTTTATGGCAATTCGAGAACCATTGAACAATTTGAATTTTGAACATTTAATTTACAGTTTATTTTTCTCATTTTAAAGAGAAGATTCCAAAATTCATTTTCCGTATCTTCAAATTTGTTACCATTAGTTTCCTAGATGATGACATGTGTTTAAGTTGAATCTTGAAAATTGACAAAAGTCAAAAATTTTCCCGGTCTTTCTCACTCACCAACCCAGTCTCTATTTATCAAAAATGCTTCAAATAATGCTAATTTGACGCGGAATTTAAAATTCTTTTCAACTATTTCTTATAAATTATTCTATCTTATTTTGTTTTAGAGATATCTCGCGAGAAGTGAGTGCTTCTATTTAATCTGTAGTTTTTTAGGTGTTCTCGAACTCCTAGACAGTACTCTGGTGTACTAAATGTTTATAAAAGTTGTATGCCAATTTATTTTAATTTAGTTTTGTATTTCCCTTGAATATTATTCAATTAGTAAAAAACAAATTGTTGCTAGTTATATGAATAATTTAATTTTCAATTAGATCAGTAATCTTCTGCCAAATGAAGGGTTAATCTATAATTTTAATATACAACGCATTAATTATGAGTAACTATGACCCGTTTTCTATAATAAAATAAAAACACTTTTTATTCTTGAACATATTTTGTGCACTTTTCAGTATCGAAGTAAAATATACGAAGCACGTAAAATATGTAAATGAACCAACCTTCTATTTATTTTTCGCACTTGTCATCTAGGTATCTTGCAAAATTTATTTTATTTCATTATCTGATGAAAGTTTAAGCTTACTAAAACAAGTACCCTCACTTTACTTTTTTACTTTCTAAATTGTTAGCACTTAAACAGGAAATTTTTATTTAAGTAAATTTATGGATATTTTTCCCAGTGGAATATGATTCTGTGGCAAGCCTTCATGGAAAATTCTCACAAATTAAACCCAGTTTATAATTTCTTGAGCTTTGAAATAATTTATTAATTTTTATTCAAATATATTTTTTAGTTAAATATTGTATTAAATAAACATGATACAAAATTATTGTTATTGATACATCAAACAATTTCTTTAATTCTAAGAAATATTTTTGTGAGTGCACTTTTGAAATGTTTCATCATAAAATGTGCACAAAAGATCAAAAGATCAAAAAATAAGCATTCTTTACTCTTTCAGGTTAAATTAGAATTCAATATAATTTAAATTAGAAATTCAAATTCAGAGTATTAATTTAATTGGAATTGTAAAGCTGACGAAAGAAGCATCCTCTACTTATTATGATTGCCGTTTAAGTAGAAAAAGTATGTTTGTGTAGCCCGATTTCATACGTCCTACTATAGATAGATTTTTCCACTGGAATGAATTAACTGACCTAATTTTATCTTGTATTTCAATTTTCGCATTGTACTTACTTCAATTTGAGAAAAATAACAAAAATGTTTCCATTTGATATTTCTAAAAATTATAAAAAATGTTTAGCATATTGCAAAAGCTTCCAAAACTTCTTTATTTTCAATATTTTTATTTTAAGTTAAACCCTGAGAAGTAAACTCGTATCACCTGCAAGTGGGAAATAAAATGCAATTCTCCCAAACCTGAAGCTCAGGTTAAACTTAACTTGAAACGTCAAAACATGACTATGAACTGTTACGTCAAAAACAATTGACAGTTTCTATGGAAACTCAACAGTGACATACTGCACCAACAATAAATTCAACTTTTTTCTGTGAAATTTTCCTTAAAACTAAATATAAATTATAAATAAATTGTGAATGAATTGTAAATTTTTCTCAAAAAGAATTGGAAATGCCAATCGAATGCGAATTTAGAATTAATTAATGGTGACGCAAGTGCATAACACAACAATGATGAATTGCGATTTTTGTATAAAAATTTATTTTCACCTTCAGAATTCTTTTCTTTTCTAGATCCAAGAACGAAAGATTGGTTTCTTATGAGAACACCATGGCCAGGACTGATATTAATAGGCCTTTACCTACATTTTGTATACAGCCTCGGTCCCAGACTTATGGGAAATAGACAACCATTCAAACTTGACAGGATAATGCAAATATATAATATTATTCAAGTTGTTCTTAGTTCGGTTCTTCTATACAGAGTAGGTCAAAAAAAGAATTTATTATAACATAAAATTAGTTTATTCTCGTAAATACTAAAAACAGTTTCTCATGACTAAAATAAAATTACCAAATTATTATATATTCATATTTTTAATTATTTATAGATATATGTATAGTTTTTATTATTATAAAATATTTTTAAACATATTGTTGTGTTTTTCAGGCACTCGTTTTGGCTTGGCTCTGGGATTACAGTTTTGTTTGTGAACCTGTAGACTTTTCTAATACTCCCAAAGCTATAGAGGTAATTAAGTTTATATTTCCAAAGATGATGCAATTTCAAAGAAAATATGTTCCAATTTTTATTATAAATGCTGAATATTGAAAAATCCGACATTGATAAAAAACATATTTTTCTTTAAGTCTACAAATATAGCATGAAAAAGAATAATAAATAAATATTAGTAAAGATATCAATTTATCTTGAATTTAATTTGAATTTTTCAATTTAAATACATTTTTTCAATTCGTCTGAAATAATCTTGGCTTATTCTTCACAGATAGCTGGAACAGTATGGTTGTATTTTATAGTAAAAATCATAGATCTCCTAGACACAGTTTTTTTTGTAATGCGAAAAAAGTACAATCAAATTTCCTTTCTTCATGTATATCATCATGCTGGTATGGTTTGTGGTGCATGGGGAGCCGTCAAATACCTTCCAGGTGGTCACGTCACATTCTTAGGTAAGTCACTCATTTTCAATTTCTAAATCTAATCAAATTTACTCACATTTAATCGCTTATTGGACTTGAATGGGAATTTGAGAGTTAGATATTTTTTTGAATGGAATATTTAAAAATTCGGTAATTAATATTTAGTCTAGATGAATTGATACATTGTAATGTCATGTACTAATTCAAGGTCAATTGTTTCATTTGTAAAGTTTACCATCTTAGTAAAAATTTTCAAATGATGTTTATCATCCTGTATTTTATTTATAAATAATGAAAACAAATGGAACATATGTTCAACAACATTTGCCCATTATGTCATAAAAGCTAAATTTCAAGATTAATTGCATTCTGTTTCATTTATGAACAAGCTCGATTTGAACTTTGTTCCCAAACGTCGGAATTTACTTTAGCCTGTAAAACAAGGCTCGTGACGCAAATCTGATTGTCGTTATTATTCCAATTCATTTTGTCTTTCACTTCAGGTGACACGAAGTGCAATGCTTCACGTTGACAGAAATGCGATTTTTCTTGGAAAAATATTCCCACGATTTGCGTTCTTATCCTTGAGACAGATATCTAGTATCATTATGTTGAATTTGATTAGGTTTACAAGTGTAAGAAGGACGTATTTTCAAGTCCGAGTTGAAAAATTGTTCAAAAATAAGCAAAAACTGAAGAATCTTTTAGTTCCTAATGGATAATTAATTGACGTTGATAACAGCGCCATCTAACTCATACTATTGCGAAGCACGAAATGATTAGAGATATATCCAATGAGAAAAGACAGTGGGTATCAATTAATTTCTGTCAATATTATTTAGCTATGATCAGAAGTTTATTGTTTATTGAATATTTCTCCTTTTATATAGTTAGTGGCGCTGTTGTCGCTACTCTTCATTCATGTTGCGATTTCGATAATCGATAGTCATTTTCGTTTATGCGACCAGTTTTTTTTTCTATTCTACCATATATTCCTCTTTGCGACATTTTTATCCATTTTTAATTGATTTTGTTACATTTCACTCAAATACTGATCTTATTTAAACAATAATTATATCCTCTCATATTTTGTTTTGTGACTGTGATCAATTTTCTATCCAAATATCTGTGCATTTTTGATTACATGAAAAAATATTATGATCAGACAGGGTTGTCTTAATAATTAGAGACTCAATAAATTTCCAAAATTATATAATTGAATTAATTTTTGTTTAGATTAGTCTTTCATGTTTGAAGCGCGGCAATATTTTATTTTTACTTGCCGATTCTTGCTTAAAATTGTATGGTTTCACATAAAAAAGTTCAAGCTCTATTTTAATTCAACGATTTTTTAAAAGCAAGGTTAAGAAATGTCTTTAATTATTGTATATTTTTGCCAAACTCTCAGATAATACTGAAAATGAATTTAAATATTTAATACATTTCATTTTCACAAAACTCTCTTCCTTTTTTAACTTATTGTTTACGATTTTCAATTGAAATATATTTCAAGATTCGTGGTAGCAAATCACCGTCAAATATGAAAAAAAAACTAACGCACAAAAAAAATCAGGTTCTTAATTTTGCTTCAGCTCATTCTATTACAAACTCATTATGAACTTCAACTATGTTCGCTTTCATTATCATTGTCATGATCAATGTCAAATCTAAGAAAAGAATTTTCTTCTATGAGTAAATCCTTATCTGGAAAAATTATGCATTTAGAACCTTTTTTAGATTGTCGGCGCAATTTTCAACCAATTTCAATCACATATATTTCAAATTTGACTGCAAAACCATTAGAAAACAAGTTTAGGCATCATTAAATACTAATGTCTTATAAACTCTGAAGTTGAAATAAAAAAATGGAACATTTTCGACCTGTGTCTATCGCTGCAGCCTAATTTATCCAACTCATTGACAAAAATTCTTACCAAAAATTCTTACTTGATCCAAAAATTCAAAAATCCAAAAATTCTTACCAAAAATTTGTACATCAAGTTGGCATCACATAGTTAATTCAAAGGTATGAAAATCCTTGAATTGAGTTTACAGTTGGCTGTTTCGAAAACAAAGATTAATTTATTCAAATATATTACAGTTTTATTGACTTTATTGATTCTGGTTCAATAATCTATGATATGAAGTCAAACGATCTTATGCGCAACCTATTTTATAGGTTTTTATTAATTTTAAATTTATGAAAACTTATAGAAAATAAAGTATTAGCTATGTTTGGTTAACCTTGACACTCTTTCTATTTTCAGGGCCGAAAATTCAAAAATTGTTTCAGTTAATTGAATTAAAGAAGAAATAAATTTATTTCTGAAATTGAGCCTCTGGATAGTATAAGGGCATATAAAATGTAGCTGACCATTCCGGCTATCCCCTGATACCTCGAAAAATATTTTTCAAAAATAAAATGTTTGAAACTGCACAAGTATAGGAAATTATATGACGCATATTCTTTTCTTCTTAAACAAAATTTTGCGTTTTGCCGTTTCTGTAATAAACGAGAAAAATTTTGAAGAATTTTGATTTCATCTCCCTCTGAAACACAAGTTTATTAATATTTTGACGTCGGATTAGAAACAGTTGTCTATTAAACTATTCTGAAAATGACAAAATGTCCAAAATAAATAATTTTGTTATGGAAAAAAGTTGTTAATTTGTCCGTCAAGCATAATCGAAACAGGGTTAGAAAATTTTCGATCAAATTTCAACCAGATCAACCAAATCAATTTTTAACCAAAGAAGTGAATCTTAAAAAATGATTTTTTAACAAAGTAGTTTATCATATAACCAAGTAGTTGAATTTTCAACCAAAAAAGGTAATTTTTAATCAATCAGTTGAATTTTCTGCTAAACTGATGAGATTTTAAGCCAAAAAGATCCTTTTTCTCCAAAAAACCCAAAACTATCAATTTTTAACGAAATAGATTAATTTTTCACCAAAGTTTTAAATTATTAATCCAAATGACGAATTTTCCGAAAAAGTTCACTTTTCAATTCGCAAAAATAAATTTTCAACAAAAAAGATAATTTACAACCAAATAGTTCATTTCTAACCAGTCAGATAAATTTTCAATAGTATAGTTGAATTTTCTATGAAACTGATGAAATTTCAAGCTTAAAAGATACATTTTCTGCAAATTAGTTGAATTGTCAACCCGAGGATGTTTGGTGTACTTGGCAATTTTAGATTATAAGTATGTATACCATTAAGCCATTTCCCTTTCAGGGTAGGCGTGACACTACCCGATTCGGGTAGTGTTTCTAGGTGGATAGTTTTCTTGTAGTTATAAATAACTACAAGTTTGGGCTCACCACACCCATAATATGCCAACAGCACACAGTATTCTCGAATGGTCACCCATCCAAGTACTAACCGCGCCCAACGCTGCTTAACTTCAGTGATCTGACGAGAACTGGTTTTTTCAGCGTGGCATGGCCGTTGGCCATGAAAGGAAGAAATAGCGTACTTTGCAGAAGGGAGACTGTGGGCTCCAGCGATACAATTTTTTTTTAAGATAAAGATAATTTCCTTCGTATTCTCACTTGCGTGGTGCAGTAAATGTATAGTGGGCGTAAAGTTTCATGTATCGGGCGTAAAGTTTCATCTAGCGGGCGTAAAGTTTCATGTCGGCCCGGCGGCGGAGTGCGCATGTGCGAACGTCATGTGCATGCAATGGCGCGTTTTCAGGGGGGGTCGGAAAAAATTTTATTTTCTAACGGTTAGATAGATTGAAATTTATATTTCTATAAATTTATATAGATTCATAGACTATTTATAGACTAAACAAACTATGTCAAATTATATCAAAACATGCTTACAGTTTTAACAACGATTGAAGTAAAACATATGTTTGTTGATCCAACGTTATCTCTGCCAAGGCTTAAATTTGATAACATCTCAATTATTATTCTTATGATTCAGTAAATTAGCATTCGAGACAGCAAAATGAAATAAAAAATTTAATTAATTGAGGGTATCTTATTTACGAACAAAATTACAAAATAAGTTGGACGAGAAATTTAAAAAAAATCATATTAAAATATAGAAGAGAAATTGTGTTATAAAGTAGTCCATAGAAATTTTTTAAAGACATTTTTGAAAGTCATTTTAGACATTATGAACCCTGCAAGGGGAAATTTATAGTAGAGTATAATCACCCAAGTTTTAGAATTCCCTTTCAAATGTATTTTTAAAATTTGTAGACGATACACATTTTTCCTAATATATTTTATTATATTTTTTTTTTCAATTGCTTGGCCAACTTTAATTTCACAAAATATAAGGTAGGGTAAGGAGGGGCAGCGCCGACCAATTAACAGTCAATGATTTTTTTAAAGTTAATAAGATGTGGAATTGATCCATTTTTTTCCCATTTCGAGTCCTACATTATTGTACATCATAATTCTATAAGTAACAATTATATGAATAAAACAATGATTTAATAATTGAATTATTTCTGACAAGCTGTATTTCGTCGGCTTTGCCCCACACCGGAGGGCAAAGCCAACCGCAGCTTTTTATGAAAATCAAAACATCTGAAGAGTGGAAAACATGATGTTCCGCGTCTGTGGTATTTTATGTATTGGAAAAATTACCTTTAGACATATTCAGCAAGAAGAATAAGTTATTTTTAATAAAAATAGTGATAGCTGTGATATAACCTCTTATTAGTTGACATTCAACTAGAGACGGAGTACGCGCAAAGGTTTCTACCGTACCAGTACAGAACACCCGCTCTACCGACGGATTGAAAATAATAATATATAATAGAGTTTCTTGCATGTAGCCCAGAAGATAAGTGGCTGTTCTACATTACCGATGACTTATCGACCAAACTTATGATACGTTTATAACCTAAGCACGTTTAAACTATCATTTTGGTCGGGCTTGCCCCACTGGTGAGGCCTCAATTATTTACGATATTAAATACACTTTGGACTTGTATTACGTTCAATTATTATAATGACATAATGTGATATTGTTTTATCTGTCAAAATGTCAAATTTTCATACTGTAAGTATTGCCATTAACGTCGAAAACTTTACATTTCTGCCAGCGAATCTTCCATTCTTTCGTTGTCAAAACTCTTTTCTGCATAATTTTTCTTTTACAACGTCAATTTTCAAGATATCAGTAAGTAACGCTATTTCTATAATAAAACAGATTTATTTAATGCAAAGTAGAATGAAAATTGTTAAATAATAGCGATGTTATAAGCAAAGTTACCTTTGCCCCACCGGTCGGCGCTGCCCCTCCTTACCCTACTCGTCAGATTCTTTGCATCACAGATGTTTGCTGTGGGATCCCTAAGAAATTGGAAGTTTTTCTAAAGTCAATTTCAACATATGAACAATAGATAGATATAAATAAAAAATGAATTTTTTTCTGTTGCAGGTCTAATTAATTCCTTCGTCCACATCGTAATGTACAGCCACTACTTGGCAACTTCGCTAAAACTGGGAAAACCCTGGTGGAAGAAATACATTACTCAATTACAATTGGTTCAGTTTTTCTTAATTCTGTTCCACTTCGCGCAACTCGTTTGGGTGGAAAATTGTGATTTCCCAAAATGGCCAGCGGCAGTGATGATACCACAAAATGTTTTCATGATCGTTCTTTTCGGCGATTTTTACTACAAAACCTATGTGAAGAAAAAGCCCGTCAAAGTCTTCGAGCAAAATGGAGTTTCCAAGAATATGTCATACGGAACATCGAAAAGTCAATAAAAGTAGTATCTTAATAATGGATTTTGTATTCTGAGCACTGTATTCGAGATTTTTAACGATATGTCACTCGAATATTTGAAATTTTCACGATCAAGGTGAATGACGGACAGTGAATTAATTGAAGATCAATGAGAAATTATTGTGTCTCTTACTATTTACTTTTAAATTTAGTTTTGAAATTAATAACTATTTTTAATCACTGGAATTCAGCGTGATTCACTGATTTCGTGAAAATACCATATATTCATTTTTTCAATCTGTGTGGTTGAGACTGAAAACCCATGTCGATTAAAACCCAATCTGTATACAGTTATTATTCCACAAGTGAAAATTCAGTCAAGACTCCATTTCGCTTTTCTCTCAAACTCATCATGTATTTAAGATCGCCGTCATTTTCACTTTCAAAACTTGCACAAAATACGCTTTGTCAGTAATCTCAACTTCCGTCACAATACAGAAAAAGATCAAGAACTTATTTTTTGGATTCATGTTTTACCTCACTTTCTTCAGTTTAGTAACGCCATAATTGTTCAGGACTTTTCAAACACTGAATCCAACAAATAGAGAGTTTTTATTTATTTTTCTGTGTACAATTCTCTGCGTATTTGTTAATGTTTCGCAAATAATTATCAGGCGCGACATAAGCATAGGAAGCAGTCAGGGCCTAAAACTGTGTGCAACTCGACACACTTTGTGCAGTTCTGATTTTAAAGTGTGCAATTATAAATTGAAAAGTGTGTAGTAGAAAACTTCTTGTTTAAAAAAAAAACTTCAGAGGAAAACAGAATGCAAAAAAGTACTAGATATCTAGCCAATGACACACACCTAGTAAAGTTTCTTTTCTCTAAATTTGAATCAGTTAAATTGTTTACTAATTTCTATCAGTGACTGAAATCTATATATGAATCAGTTAATTTTTTACTCATGGATCAATCAGACCTCCTGATTCTTCAGTAAAAATATCTTATTTATAGCTGGAATTAAGTCACTGTTTGCCATTAGTAAAATTGTCAACTAATTCAAATTTAGAAAGTTGAATTCGATGTCTTGGTTGCTTTTGGGTTAAAATAAACCACGTAAAAGGAGAAATAAGTCGGATAATATTTATGGGTGGCTCATGGAGAATTTATGTAGAGTATAAAAGATGCGGCTAATTAAAATGAGTATCTTTTGTTAAAATTTTTTCATTTAATTATGCATAGTTAAGGAAGTATAACTAATACAAACATGTAAAATTACTTATGTTATGAAACTTGTATATTGGCATATCTCCTTAAGTGTGCATAATTTTAAAAAAATAGCAACAAAGAATACTCATTTTAATGAGCCGCATCTACTAGATTGTGTATAATTATGCGTTATGAACTTCTGTTTTCGAAAAAATAGTATATTACAACCCTCGGCCTTCATATCACGCACGCCACTGCATCCAATATTTCTGGCCGTGTGTCGTATACTATTTTTCTTCATCCCCAGCCGAAAGTACGCTTAATAATTAATGTTAATTAATAAAATGCGTTATCGGCTGCTAACTCGGATGCTTTTTCTTCCCGTGTGGAAAAATTTCGTGGCAGTCTTGAATCATGCTAAAGCAAGTACAGTTTTTCTCAAGTCTGTCTATTCACGCAATACTAGCCTGGCGCTTTCTAGTTTTACTACGTGTTTGATTCAAACCTTTCTGCTGTCTATTCCCATTCTTGGCGCTATCTAGGAGTTCGTTAAGAATTTGAATATATAAAGATTGTCCAGATTTTAGCTAGTTTCTAGATAGAATCACGGTTTGGACTTACAGAAAAATTACAGAGGTGAATTCAGAAAATAATCATTTTTGAATAAAAGATTTAGGAAATTACAATACACAATTGTACAAATGCTCAAGCAATAATTAATTGTAGACTATCACATATTTAAGATAGTAAACAATAATTGTTGAAGGTGATAGAAATCTTAATACAAGAACTGCAGTTTCAAGAACGATTTTTTGAAGAATGTTTAAAAACATTTTGTTTCAATTGAATTATATAGTGAAGTTATAATGAATTTATATTGAATTTATAATAATTATAATATGTATAATGCTATGTATAATATTTATGATATTCCAGAAAATCAAATATTATTATAAAAGATTTATTTGTATACCATTAAGCCATTTCCCTTTCGGGGTAGGCGTGACACTACCCGATTCGGGTAGTGTTTCTAGATTGATAACTTGTAGTAAATAACTACAAGTGTGGGCTCACCACACCCACGATGTGCCAACAGCACTCAGTTTTCTCGAATGGTCACCCATCCAAGTGCTAACCGCGCCCAACGCTGCTTAACTTCAGTGATCTGACGAGAACTGGTTTTTTCAGCGTGGTATGGCTGTTGGCAAGGTAATTTATTTTAACCATTTATTGATTCCGTAAATGATAATTAAGCCTAACGTATTAATTATTTGAAATAATAAACAATCATTATTTCGTAGTCTAATCGCAAGTGACATCATACAAACTTTATTTTTTTCAATGATTTATTCACAAATCAAGCACTTTTAATGTTTAAAAATTGTTCATGTTTTATTGAAATAAATATTAGGATGTAATGAATTTAAATTCATGTCCGACAAAAAAGAAAAAAAATTTAACTTTTAGATGGCCGAGGTGTTAAGGCGACGGGACAAAGTTACAACAATATAATAGGAAGTTACATCAGAAGTTCGACACCCGGCGTATGTACAAGAGATTTGCAGAAACTCATTTCTTCATTTTTTTGTGTACAAACAATTTTTTTATATTTTTAATCAACTGAAAAATCTATATATTGGACTTTTATGGCATAAAAAATAATTATATTATTTAATTAATAATTATTTTTTATCAAAATAGCCGATCTGTCTAGAAACTAGTCGATCCGAGCGTTACATCACAGTCTAGCCACTGGACAGTCAGCCTGTGGCGCGCCAATGTCGACTCAAGGCGGACTGGACAGAAACAGTACAGCGCCACGAAATTTTTCCACACGGGATTTTGTGCCCTGTATCAGCACGCGTAGCCGCTGCGCTGCTGCTCTCGGTCAGCTGAGCGGATGCATGGGATTCGGTCGCCCGCCCGACGTTTATCGGGGCGGGTACCAAAAAGACATATTTTTCATTTTATATTTTTTCTTAATACTTCTTCCTCGTCCGCAGAACCTTCAGACGAGGAGTCGACCATTTTTGAGGTTTTGTGCCGTCTCTTTATGCACAAAAATCGCAATAACGTTAAACGATCAGTTTTGAGGTTCAACACACCGACGCTCTCTTTTTTTCCATTCACCTGTCGAGATCAATGTTTTTCAGACGCTAAGTACACAATAACACAATACTGAGTGTTCCTACGTCAGGTTGCTACGTCAGCGAGCCACAAAAATCTCGCAGCTAATCAGAGACCGCGTTAACTCTAGCAGGCCGCAAAAGCCACTGTTCCTGGACAGAAATGCCGCCGGGAAGACGTACTCTCGGTTAGGGGACGAAGAAAAATTGATTTTCCTGTGAAAACAGACGAATTCGTGATGAGAAACCTCTAGATATGTTTTATTTTAAACCCAAAAGAACAATAAAAATCTAAAATGCAATTTGAGATTCGGACTTCTTTTTTTTGAACATCCCAAATGTATAATATATTTAATGCGAAGTATGCTGAACTTATATGTTTGTAAAATGATAAATATATAATTTTTACACACTGTTAGAAAAATCTCTACTAAATTTAGTATACATGTAATGGAAGTAAGAATGCATAACATGAAATTAAATTTAGTATACGAGCGTACAGTAAATTTAGTATATTCATACTGAATTTAGTATACTCGTATATGAAATTTAGTATACGCGTATACTAAATTCAGTATAAATATACTAAATTTACTGTCACCTGGTATACTAAATTTAATTTCATGTTGTGCATTTTTGCTTCCATTACATTATACTAAATTTAGTAGAGATTTTTCTAACAGTGCAGTCAAAAATAAGTATCGGTTTATTCCATTTTATTTCGCCGAAGTCGGTTGTAGGGGAAACCGCCCTACAGTAGATAGGAAAAAATTCAACAGCATATAACTGCATCAGTTTTCAAAAATTAAGAAAGATTATCATTGTTAAATAAAGCTTACATATTCAATTGAGTATTCTTATAGAAAGAAATATCACGAAATTAATAAATTGGCTGTAATAAACATTTTTATTAGACCTGGTCAAGGCTGCGATTTTGACACCTTTGTCCATCAATAGATAATCGTTTCTGGTATTGCTTCTGAGCAAGACAGAATACTCAATTCTGGATAATTATGATTTATCATTAGTATACTTACAATTAAAATCAATTTATTGATTAAATAATAGTTGAAACTATGATTATTTTACAAAAATCGCAAAAGTTTAAATTATTGACATTTTTTTTATCTTTGACATACCGCGAGATTGGTACGATTGGTACGAGATGTTTAATCTTTATGAAATTTAACCTTACTTGCGATGACAGAAAAGTGCAGCATTTTTACATACCTTAATCCTAAAAATGATATCTTTTCCGAAAGGCTCCTTAAAACACAACTAAAATTTATGAGCTTTTTAATAACCAATAATTTACACTATTTTCTTAGTTTATTATTTACAATAATTTGAATTTTAAAACTTCACGAATCAAAATAAACAAACAAACACAACCTTTAACTTAAAA
Organism: Andricus curvator; assembly: GCA_932195095.1. Classification (NCBI taxonomy): domain Eukaryota; kingdom Metazoa; phylum Arthropoda; class Insecta; order Hymenoptera; family Cynipidae; genus Andricus; species Andricus curvator. The sequence continues at coordinate 595,523 of CAKNYM010053305.1, read as the reverse complement.
CCGAGCTTAAAACAACTGCGAGACAGTCGCAGAGCTGCCAATTTTGACAGAGAGATTTTTTGTAATTTTCCGATTATCTACTGTTGGTTATCTACTGTTGGAAAATGTATTATCTAATAAAAAGTCCTCAAATATTTATAAATAATAAAGAAAGAACACTTTGTATTAATAAATATTGTTCATTAAACTTCAAGCTTCGATTCTAATGTAAAAACATGTCATAAAAATGTTTCATTAAGTTAACAAGTATGAATAAAGAAGAGGTGAAATTTTTTTTTTCAGGTTAAAAATTAATTTTATGCTCTCACGCATTAATTAATTATAAAATTTCAATGAAACTTCGTTAGAAAATATAGTATCCTTGCTGAAACGTTATACTAACAAAAGTAATTAACAATTTTTGTCAGTTTTCCAGTTAATTAAGATTATCTACTGTAAATCATTATCTACTGTAGGGTGGTTTCCCCTAGCCTAATTTTTAAAATTAAATCTTACCTCATAGAGTTCATTTTTCAGCAGACTTTTAAAAATTTGAGCCCTTTTCAATTTTTGATATTGAAATATTAGAAACTGCAATTTGACATTCGTAATATTAGAGGTTTTATACATTTTTGGAGATGAATATCTTGTGAACAAATTTTTTTAATCCAGTTTTTAAAATATATGTGACCGTCCGCTAAGAAAGGGACCTAACGCGCGGTAGCTTCGTTTTCAGGAGAAGCGATTGAAGAAGCGGTCCAATACAGGAACTTCGTAAGAGGGCCCCCACTTTTCAGATAAACAACATTTCGAATTTTTCAGATACAGGAAAAATATTTTTTATTACGAAAGAGCAAATAAAGAGCAATCGATTGGTGTAAAGAACTAAACTTCGATTTTTTCCGCATTAGGTCCCTTTCTTGGCGAATGGTCACATATGTTAATCAGTTCTTAATTTAATCATTCTGAAATTTTCGAGTTGGTCCCGAGCCTTTTTCTCATAAAATAAAAATTTTTAAAATAGCTCGAAATATTTATATTTTGAGGTTTAGTTAAACGAGGCGAATCAAAGAAGATGAAATTGTTTTTTGTGATTCAAATGCAAAAAAAATGCATTTTGTAATATTTTTCCAACTTCAAATGGATTTTTTAATTTTTCTCCTTACAAGATATTCATCTAATAAACATAACATCCAAAGTGGCGAATTTGAAAGTGCCATTTTCAATATTTTAGCATCAAGAATTGAAAACGGGCTCAATTTATGAAAATTCTGATGAAACACGAATCTTATGAGGTAAGTTTTTATCTTAAAAATTAAACACTGCGATTTTAATAATGCTTCGAAAGTGTTAAAGAAATGATTGTTTTAGTTATTTTCCAAATGCAGTTTTCGTTCATTATTTTATAAGACTCTTGAATCAGAATACGTCTGATTTCATTTAATTCCATTTTAGTTGCCGAAACGCGGATAAATTTCCGAAAATGACCAACTTGGTAAATTTACTGCGAAAAAAATATGACAATATGCGGCTCGACTAGCCGCACAACTTTCATTGAGAATTTTTTTAAATTAAATTGACAGTTTTTTCACTAAAAATAAAAAACCGGAAATTGTTATTATACCGAAATCAATGACTTTTTAAACTAAACTCGCGAAAACTCGGTTTCTGCTTCACGAAATGATCTCGTTTTTTTTCCAAATAGAAAAACCTCTGCCGATGCCCAATAAGGTTTCAAAAATAGATTTTCTTACGATATTTGCAACAACAAAATTATTGCAAACCATTACCGCCAGAAATCGTTTCCTCAGACTCTGGCGGAAAAAAGTCTCCAGGGAAGTTTCGCGTACGGAAAACTTCTAGTGGCAAAGTTGTTCCTTGATGTTTAAGGAAATCTTTGACAAAATTTGAGCCAAATCGTTCCCTTTCTTTAAAAGATACCAGAGATTTTCTATTGCTGCGCGCGCACTCGACTCGAGTTTAATTTCCTTTTTTTTCCTAGGACCACAGTGGTCTAGAATAGGAATTTACTGTTTCTTATCGCCCACAGGTCGTATTTCGTAACCGTTTTCAAAGTTCTTTTTTTATAAATGCTCAGCATTAAATTTTAAAGAGAATTTTGGTTGATGATTTTTGAATTTTTGTCACAGAGCAACAATATATAAACAAATAAAGGGACAAAATGGGCCATTTCAGCTTTGTGAATTTTTATCTCAAGACAAAATACAGAAAGAGACTCACTATCAGCTGGAATTTTTGAAACTCAACATTTCTCTCCACAATCAGCCTTAGAATACGAATGAAATATTACTTTTCAAATATCACCCCCAAAAGTCTGTTTTATAGTGTCCCAAAAAACCCCCATACGTAAAAAAATGGGTTTTGCTAGTTTTTGGCGCTAATTATGATTTTTTTGCGTTTTTTTCAATGCAAATTGTTTCTAATACATGAAATACCACTTTATGATCATAATTAGATGCTTAAATAAATTTTTTAAACAATTTGTTATTGTTTTAGCAATTTTTTCTTAGAATAGAGATAGAAAGTCGCGGTTTTTTCAAAAATTTTCCGCTTTTTGGCCAATTTTCAATGATATTGAGGTAAAACTTAATTATTGTTAACAAAAATAAGTGTTCAAACAATTTATTATTATTGTTAATAATATTCGGTTTGAATTATGCCAGAAAGTTGCGGCTTTTTCTGAGATTTTTCACTTTTTGTCTAATTTACAATTATAGTGGGGCGGATGATTAATTAAAGTTAAATAATTTATTGTTTAAACAATTTATTATTATCGTCATAATATTTAACTTTAATAATGCTTGAAATTTGCAGTTTTTTCTGAAATTTTCAGTTTTTTGTCCAATTTCCAATTATAGTGAGGTGAGCAGTTAAAGTTGGAAAATTAATTGTTCGAACAATTTATTACTATTGTTAATGATATTCAGTTTGAATAATGCTATGAAGTTGCTAGAAAGTTTGGAATGCTTCAAGATAAAAAATTTTTCTCGGGATACCTGGCAAAATTTGTAATGACTTTTTATTTTGAAAAATAATGTTTAACGAAAATTGAAAAGGTTATCAAAACATTTCAAGAGATTTCCACCAATTTAAAAAACATCTGGAAGATGAAGGGACAATTTTTATAATTTTGAAAAATGTTTCAAATTTTAGAAATAGTTCGAGTCAGTTTATATCTTCTAAACTTCTAAAAGTCCTAAATATCTTTTAAGCTGACTCGAATTTTTCCTGATATTTTGCAAAATCCTAAAAAAATGAAAAAATATACTTTTTTGACATATATGAAATCTTAAAAAAAATTTAAAATTTTTTCAAGAATATTTATATAACCTTAAAAAGAAATAAAAAATAGTAATAAATTATTTTAAAAATTAATTTTTTCACTTTAATTAATTATTCACCTCGCTGTAATTGCAAATTGAACAAAAAGTTGAAAATTTTAGAAAAACCGCAATTTTCTAGCATTATTCAAATTGAATATTATTAACAATAGTAATAAATTGTTTCAACAATTAATTTTTCATCTTTAATTAATTGTTCACCTAACTCTAATTGGAAATTGGACAAAACACTGAAAATTTCAGAAAAACCCGCAAATTTCTAGAATTATTTAAGCTAAATATTATTAACGTTAGTAATAAATTGTTAGAACAATTAGTTCTCTAACTTTAATTAATTACCGAACCCACTCCAATTGGAAATTGGACAAAAAGTGAAAATCTAAAAAAAAACCGCAACTTTCTACGATTATTCAAACTAGATATTATAAATAATAATAAATTGTTTAAACCATTATTTTTGTTAACATTATTTAAGTATTACCTCAATCTAATTGAAAATTGGACAAAAAGCAGAAATTTTTTGAAAAAACCGCGATTTTCTATATCTATTCTAAAAGAAAATTGCTAAAAACAATAATAAATTGTTTCAAAAATTTATGTAAGCATATAATTATGATTATGAAGTAGTATTTCATGTATTAGAAACAATTTGCATTTTAAAAAACGCAAAAAATCATAATTAGCGCCAAAAACTCGCAAAACCCATTTTTTCACGTATGGGGGTTTTTTGGGACCCTATAAAGCAGACTTATGGGGGTGATATTTGGAAAGTGATATTTCATTCGCAATCTATGGCCAATTGTGGAGAGAAATGTTGAGCTTCAATAATTCCAGCTGATAGTGAGTCTCTTTCTGTATTTTTTCTTGAGATAAAAATTCACAAAGCTGCACTGATAGAAATAAATAAGCGGTACAACAATATTTATGATTAGATGAACCCTATTTTATTGCTGGTATAGATACAGCTATACAGGATGTCTATTTTGGCCATCCGACTCTTGTTGCTTATGAAGGCAGACGCGCAGGCGCGATTGAGATGCGCCTGTTGTAAACAAAACAAACCGAGTGGGGTAAATCATTGATATAAAGGGTATTGCTGAATGTAAACATTTTGAAGATAGTTGACTCAGGTATATGTTTATAGAATTAGACATTTCCTATAATAGCAACACATATATTACCGCTTTGTAACACAAATATAAATAAGTTGTATTTACCATATTTCAGTAAGTGCATTTCATACTCTTTGTGATTGAATTACACGTATTATATTATAAATATACTCGTAATTTTTTAGCCTACGATCGTATGGTTAAATCAACGTCACCATTTCTATCAGTGTGAAATGGCCCATTTTGTCACTTTATTTGTTTATATATTGTTGCTCTGTGACAAAAATTGAAAAATAGTAAACCTAAATTCGCTTACAAATTTAATGCTGAGCATTTATAAAAAAAGAACTCTCAAATCGGTTAAGAAATACGACTTTTGGGCGATTAGAAACAGTAAATTCCTATTCTCGACTACTGTGGTCCGCACTAGGGCGCCGCGCCGGTCGACTCGAGTCGAGTGCGCGCGCAGCAATGAAAATATCTGGTATCTTTTAAACACAGGAAACGATTTGGCTCAAATTTTTTCAAAGTTTTCCTTAAACATCAAGGAACAAATTTGCCACTGGAAGTTTCCCGGACGCGAAACTTCCCTGGAGACTTTTTTCCGTCAAAGTCTGAGGAAACGATTCCTGACGGTTTGCAATAATTTTTTTTTTTTTTTGCAAATATCAGAAGAAAATCTATTTTTAAAACCTTCGTGGGCATCGGAAGAGGTTTTTCTATTTGGAAAAAAACGAGATCATTTCGTCGAGCAGGAGCCGATTTTTCGCGAGTTTAGTTTGAAAAGTCATTGATTTCAGAGGAATAAAACTTTACGGTTTTTTATTTCTAGTGAAAAAACTATTGATTTGATAATAAAATTTTATGAATCAAAGTTGTGCAGCTCGTCGAGCCGCACATTGTCATATTTCCTTCGCAGTGAATTTCTCAAGTTGGTCATTTTCGGAAATTTATCCGCGTTTCGGCAACTTACGGGGTTTTCTGCACTATTGCACTCTCAAAATCAAATTCCGAAATAAGAAAAAAGTGATTGTGAATTTTTTTTGTGAATTCACAAAGTGAATTGATGTGATAAATAAGTTCCGAAAAAATTGAAAATTATTATAGATAATCCGTACTTCATCTGCACATATATAAAATCCACACTGGTGCGAATTGGGATTTCGCATTTTTGGTCGTTGATAATTCTCTTAAAATCGAAGTAAATTTGAATTAAAAGTAGTTTTTAAATGTGAAATTTTATCATAAATTTGACGGTGATAATGAAATTTTAATAATAATTGGAGCGGTTTCCATACTAAGAATTTTTAAAGGTACAATTTCGAAAAATTCACTTTTTTATAAGAAGGTACCATTTTCTTTATATTTCATAAAAGTGGATGGGTCTAATAAAGTTTTGAAGCTGATATATTGTACTTGAAGGGGAAAAAACATTATTGGAAGAAAATTAATATTTTTTAAGATAGTTTGAATTTGGGGTACTTTTGGAGTAGTGAAATAAGCATAATTCGATAATTTATCAATAAAAATATTGTTTGTCCCACACCCGAGATGGAAAGGCGACTTCGGAGACTCGTCTCGAGACGACGTAGTTGCCGATTCCTCAACTGATGACGCCACAGTGGTCACAGTTCCCAATAGTGGGAAAAGTACTCACTTCGATCACTGTGACGTCAATCAGTTGAGAAATCGACCAATTCGTCCACTCTCGACAACCTCCTCAGCCTCATATCTATCGCGAGTGTTGGACAAAGTTTTATGTGAACCTAGTGGGAGACGGCGATTCGCTCGTGTGATTGCCGAGCTCGCTGCGCTCGCGCGGCAAACTTCACACTCTTCTAGAATTGCCAACTTCGCCCACTCGATGCACAATATACTATCATTATTACTTTATCAATAATTATGGATGAAAAATTGAAAGTACAAGTTTTTCAAGATTGTAGTCGAGAAAATTAGTGCAGAATTATGCTGATTTCCCTACTACAAACGTACCCCAAATTCACACATTCATAAAAAATATTCATTTTAATTTTTCTCCAAATAATGTTTCTTCCCCTAAAGAGCAATATATCAGCTTCAAAACCTTGTCGGACCCCATCCACTTTTATGAAATATGAAGAAAATGGGACCTTCTTATAGAGAAAGTGACTTTTTCAAAAATGTAACGTTAAAAATTCTTAGTTTTGAAAAAATCTTTAATTATTACAAAGTTTTTATTATCACCATCAAATTGCTGATAAAATTTCACATATAAAACACTACTTGCATTCTGAATTTGCTTGCATTTTAAGAGAATCATCAACGATCAAAGAGGCTACCATAAAGTACCAGGCCTAACTTTCCAACCGCACTTTACGCGCAGTTTTAGACGGAAGACGCTGGGACCTATACGCCTGTTGGGTAGCTACGACAGCGCTACTTGGAACTATTTGGAACTATTGGGAAGAAATTTGAATTAAATATTAACGAAAAATCTTAAAGTAAACAATTAATTTTAAACTGAAGATTAACATCTTTATTAAAATGAATTGATAGTCACTCCTTTTTTCATAAACGTTGCCCAAATAACTTCGAGATACCCAATAGTTCACGTCAGATGGCGCTGTTGTTGAAGTCACAGAGGTATCCTACAGGCGTATTGGGCCTGATTCAGTAAGGGTCGAACATATTTAATATAGGGGAGGGAGGCCCTTCTACCTGCTGAGTGAGTAGAGACATTTACTTGAAAATTTTTCTGGTGCGATTTCGCACCAGTGTGGACTCTCGGGTTAAGTTTCAACATTTTTAACAATCAGACCCTAACCGACTTCTGCGAAATAAAATAGAATTACCCCATTTACTTTTTATTTACACTGTAATTTATCATAATAATTATTTACTCATTACCTCTATACGTACAACATTATTAAAGACCTAAAATCTAAATTTATTATATTTTAGACCCTGGAAGCAATGGGAGTTGGATGTTTAGTGTGAAGCAAGTGAATTTAAAAATTGTATTAAACAAAAAATTTACTCTCAATCAATCAGTTCAGTTGAATCAACTAGCGTAAGTCCAGGGAATCCGAACGTGAACAGGCTCTGTTGGATTCGAACGCATGACGCAATCTGATGCTACTAATGCGCTGGGAGTGCGACCGTCATGCTGTTGGTCACGCATGACTGAGCACCGCCTCTCTCAGTCCCGCGGCTCCCCTTATCAAGAAACTACCGAGGACACCCATTCTAGGAATATCGTCAATCCGAGGTTTCTAATTCCAGGTTCCAGTGTAATAGATTTTTGAGAATCATTGATATGTCAGTTGAATGTTCTCTGACTATATTTAATACTTTCAATTTTTCACCATTGAAATATTACAAAGATAAGATGAAAATAAATTAGCACTTTTTTAATCACATCTATTGTAGTTAATATTCTTCAATATTCAAAAATAATGTGACAAGACTTTATTACTAATTATATGCTATAAAAATAAAATTATAGTTTAATTATAAAATTTATTATACAATTCAAAATTGTATCTAACTTGGTTCTCTTTTTGTTCACTTATTTGCACAAACAAATCAAGTCGCACGTTTGTAAACATGAAAAAATTACGCATACGTGATCTCGTTAGCATTTTTGGTGAACTTTGTTTGACATCTTACCAGGAAGAACGAATTGATGAGTTCATTGACTCATTCAGTGATTGATTGGAATGCCTAATTATTGCTTGTATACGAAATAGAATGTGATATTGAAGAAATTTTCATATCTTCAATGTGTCATAATATTTTGTTTTTAAAATTACACTCGCATGAAAAGTGCGATTTTGCATGCCTGTAAAGCAAACACAAAAACGTGATTCCAGAAAAATTGAGAAAACAACTCACGACTTCACAATCGTGAAAATCGTACTAATTTGATCAAATGGTAAGCTAAAGTATCTAAAAAATAGAAATTTACCATAACTAATTGTACGTAACCTTTTTCAATTTAATCTCTAATTTTATTATAATTTTGTTAACTCGTATATTCTAATCGATGATGGCAATTTGAAATGCAAAATTGGGAGAAGAGAAATATGTGGAAATAGTCTAATCTGAAGAATTTCAAGGTTTCGAAGTATATGAAAGAACCTTTGCTCCTCGATTATGGTTTCAATGAAGAACGTTAGATATTAAATTCAAATTAGTACATAAAAGAAACCTAGACAGGCTTTTCGGCTAAATATCAGAAGTTTGATCACCTGAATAAATATGAATTAATGTGTAACGTGTAATATTGATTTATTCAAATTTGATTAAAGTTTACGTATCACCAATCATTCAATCTGGTGAGAATTGTACTTTTTAATTTAATTTTATTCTATTTTAATTTAATTATAAGTTAATTTCTAAAACTCTGCCATTTTTGCCAAATGTCACAATTAATTACACATTTTTAGAAAAAATTACAACTTTCACATTATCTTAGCTTACTGTAATTTATTTTATTGTGAAGACAGATAGATTTACACCAGGATCCAAGATTTAGAATTTTAAAAAGAATAAAAGTTTCAAATTTTCAAATTGGAGAATAATTCAAATAGAAAATTCAAATTTGAAGTCCTTCAAAAACAAAAAACGTAAGAATTCAGATAAATTTCGAGTTTAGAAAGAATAGTATCTAGACTATCTAGAATAGGGTGGTCCAAATTTTTTTTTTCAATTTTCATGCATGTCGCCCCCAAGTTCATTCAAAACCACAAAAAAAACAGTGCGTTAAAAAATATGATATTTAAAGATTCCGCAAGCCCCATGAAATTGAACACGTATTTTCTATAAGAAAAAAGGACGTTCTCGTAAATTTAATATCAACCCCATAAATCTGTTTAATAAGGTCCCAAAAAACCCCATAAAAGAAAAATTGGATTTGGCGAGTTTTTGGCGCTAATTATGATTTCTTGGCTGTTTTCTTTTAGTAAATTGTTTCTAATACATATATTATTATTTTATATTGATAATAAGATGTTTAAATGAATTTCTTAAACAATTTATTCTTGTTTATACCAATTTTATCTTAGAATAGAGTAAGAAAGTCGAGGGTTTTCCTGAATTTTTTCACTTGTTTTCAACCTTTTCAGTTCGAGCAAAGCAATAATAAAATAATTGTCTAAACCATTTATTGTTATTATTTATACCAATATTTTCGTAGAATAATGCTGGAAAGTTTCAGGTTTTTAGAAAATTTTCCAATTTTTGTCCACTTTTCAATTAGAGTGAGGTATTAAATAATTCAAGTTGACAAACCTAATTATTTAAACAATTTATTTTTATTTTTAATAATATTCTCTTTGAATAATGCTAGCAATTTGCAGTTTTTCTGACATTTTCAACTTTTTGTCCCTTTTTCACTTAAACTGAGCTAATAATTAATTCACTTCAACAAAAAAAATGTCTGAAACAATTTATCCTTGTTTATAACTATCTTGTTTAATAGTAATGCCAGAAAGATTGCGGTTTCTTCTTCTGAAATCTTCCACTTTTTGTCTACTTTTCACTTAGAAAGAGGTAATAATCATTGCAGTTGATTAAAAAGAAATTGTTCAAATAAATTATTATTGCTTATAACTATCTTTTCTTAGAATAATGTTAGAAAGTTGCTGGATTTTCTGAAATTTCCAGCTTTTCTTTTACTTTTTAGTTAGGAAAAAAGAAATATTATTAATAATTAAAACAAAAAGGCCCTCAGTAATTACTTCAAGAAAAATTTACATTTAATATGATCCATATAGAAAATTTGAAAAATATTTCAAATATCTGTTTTATTTCAGAATATTATATTTACAAAAAGGAAAGACATTGTACGAAAAATTATTCTCTCTCATGTTTATTTACAATTTCTTCATAACTAAAAAGCCAAAGTACTAATGTAGGAGAAGATAATTATAAACAATAATAAAATTTTAAAAATCGTGAAATTTGGTTTTTCAGATCCCTATGCTGGAAGCTTTTCTATCAGTCCGATTTTTCTAGGTAATGGCTCAAATTGAAGATCTTGGAATGTAGAATGGCGGCAAAGTATAAAATTTTCTGTGGTATATTCTTCTTTTTTTATATGTGTGGTTAAAAATAAGGAAAAAAATCTGCTCACCGCGTGGGAACATTCTCATTGCATTTTTACAAAAAGTTAATTGTTTTATTTTTAATATATTTTTATAATAAGAGTTTATAACGAATTTGTAGATCTTTTTTGGCTGCACAACTTTTGTCTTTTCATTTTTCACTTTTGTCTATTAATTTTTTTTCGTGCCTTGTGTCCTTTCACAACAATTTTAAATTTTTAATATTATTTTTTTACGATTAAAACAAAAACTACACATCATATAAAAATTTTGTTGATAAGCAACTTTTTTCTATTCATTTATTTCATAGCTTGTTCTCATCTTTTTTTTGTATCTTGCATCGTTTGACCGTAAAATGAATTTTTTTATTTTTCATTGTTTTTTTGTGCGATCAAAATTTGAATTTTTGATTTTTCACGGAAATTCAAAAAGTTTTCATGATGATCTTGTAGGGCTTTCAAAAATCAACGTTTTTCTTCTCTTGATTTTTTATCATATCGGGCGTTGTTTGACATAAAATTTTCATTTTCGTTTTTTCCTTTTTAGAATTTTCTAAATGCTATAACTCTGATCCACAATAGCTAGTTCACGAACTTGATCTTTCTTTTTGGTCCCTAAAAGCGTGTACCAAAGCACAATCCAATCCAATTAGTCTTTCAAAAGTTATCCGGTATACAGACCACAACGACGACAACGACAGACAGACACCACCGTAAAACCGGTTTTTTCGAAATCAGGGGGTCTCGAAACGTAATAATTCAAAGAAATCCGCGTTAGTCTGTTTTCACATAATAACAATACCTTCTCATTATGATGAAAATGTAATGAGGAAATTTGGTAGTCCCCTATGCTGGAAACTTTTCTCTTAGTTCAATTTTGCTCGGGGATGGATCAAATTAAAGCTCTTGAAATGTAGAATTTGCGTGATGGAATAAAATTCGCAGTGTTATATTCTTCTCTTTTGATGTCAGTGGTTAAGAAATAAGGAAAATAATATTTTTTGCTTTTTATACCCCCACGTCAGAACTTTATGAATTATAATAAACAATTAATTATCTAATGATCTTATTGAATTAATGGTATAAATAAATATGAAAACTCGTTATCCTGTAGCTTATAGGAAACCTATCCTTGAGGGTGCTTGTCGAACTATTTTTAAAAATTATTTGTTCCACTCTTTTATGATGGTTGTTATTATTAAATTTGTACCACTTTCAAATTTAAAACTTCAAAAAATGTCTGAGTCGATTTGAAACATTAATGGAAAAAAGTCATATAAGCCTATTTAAGCTACATAAACTATATTTTCAAACGATATACTATTAATTTATTCTTGATAACATTTATTTTTTAGTTTGGTAAGAAAGGACCTAAAAAATAATATTTTCTTTTTGTATTTCTATCTCACATAGTTTTCGAGAAAAAGGAAAATGTTAATTTTAAAAATGTAGAAATAATTTTATCTCGATTTTTCTCAAAAATGAACCAATCGAATCAATCGAGTTCAGCGCCTGTTTGAAAAATTAGTACAACTATTTTAAAGTTTCATATATTTATTATAAAATTGATTATGTGTTTCACAAAAAATTTTCTCAGTGACACGTAAGTCTCCAAACTGAAAAGCAGCATACAAAGAAGTCAAACGCAGTTGTGAATCATTAAAAATTTGAGTCGCGGAAGGGGGGTTCTTATAAATCGTATCAAATCGTGACATAGCAGGACAAAGTGCACCCAGAAGGTAAAAAATGGGAAATCCTTGACGTCATATGGTCAATTCAGAGAAAAGTAAAGAAAGAAGAAGGTTTGGTTAAAATCGAAGGTGATCGACTCTCACAGTGATGCGATATAATAAATAAATTCTCATACATATCTGAATACGTAACAGAAATTTATTACGCAAAACTGTGCAGAATATGCAAATTTGTTACGGAATTCACAGTTTTAGAATTAGATGAAAGGACTTTTGCCTCTGGATTAGCTTTTATGTTAGACGAACCAAAATTGAATAACCTTGAGAGAGGCTTGGAGATAAAATCGGTAAACTGTAAAGGATGCCGAATTGCCCAAATTCTGGTCAGTGTTGGATAGCCACCAGACTTACTTGAATAACTGTTATATCGACATGGAAAAAAGCCGGTCGACCTAAACTCAATCAGACAACGTCCTACTTTTTTAAGAGCATCTAAAGACTTTGTGCGTGCATTCTCGTTCGTTCATAAAGGTCTTCTCGGTTCTCCAGGTGTAGCAAATGCCGTTCTCCCGAATCCCCTACTAGGTGCCGTTACTCGCTTTTAGGATCCATGTACCATTTGAGGTGCCCGAGGCTAAATACAAATATTTGGTTTCATTTTCAACCACGTGTATCATATCGGTAACCTACTATTACTTTAAAGGAGCTGCATTATTCTTTCGTGAAAAAAAATCTATATTCGAGGAAATGTTGGTTAACCAATTAAGAGGCCACCTATAAACTACGCTACCAATTTTGGGCTATCCCCCCCCCCCTCCATTGATAACTGTAGTTTTTATTTGCCCCCCCCCCTCCTCCCAGACACACCCAAATGTAACGTAGCCAAAAATTCTCTAAAAACAGAGGAAAGAGGGTGATTTTTTACGAAAATAGGGGAATAAAGTCTTTCAAATAAAATTAATGTAAATATCAGATTGAATTCAATATAAAACACTTTCACTTCCTGAGATTTGAAGTCAAAATATATTGCATTTTTAACAAAATAGTTTAAATTTCAACAAAAATTTGTCCGAGAGGACACATTTTTAAAAAACAGTTGAATTTTCGACCATAAAATCTGACTTTATCAAACTAGTTGAATTTTTAAACTGTAAAGATGTATTTTCCACCAAACGGTCGAATTTTGAAACAAAAAAAGTTGAATTTTCAAGCCAAAAAGACGAATTTTTTAGAAGAAAGTGGAATTTTAAACAAAAAAAGTACATTTTCATCCAAGAAAGATGACTTTTTTCATCAAAAGACGAATGTACAAGCATTCAAATTAATCGAAGAAAACGGTTTTTTTACAAAACAGTTGAATCCTCAACCAAATAAATGAATTTTCAAATCATAGAGACTAATATCTCGAACAAAATAGTTAAATTTTCGACTAAAAAAGATTTTTTAAAACCAAAAATGCAATGATCAAATTTTTAGTTTAAAAAATGAACTTCCAATAAAAAGAAACGAATTTTCAAGCACTTGAATTCAACCAGAAAAGATGAATTTTTGAAAAAATACTTGAATTCTTAACCAAAAAGATGGATTTTCAACAAACAAGAATAATTTTCTAACGAAAAACACAAATTTTAAACAAAATACATCAATTTTCAACAGTATTGTTGAACTTTTAAAGACAAAAGATGCATTGAGTATTTTATCATGACGTCACGGTCATGAAAGCATAGGTGGAATTGTCAAGAAGGTTACATAGTTGGTATTTACAGGTGAATGCATAGGGGTCATTCACAAAATACGTGATACGTTTAGGGAGGGGGGAGTGTCGAAATATCATTCTCCATGTTAAGAACAATGGAAAAAGTATCACGCGGGGGGGGGCAGAAGTTTCTGAAAAATGTATCACGTATTTTGTGAAATACGACTTTTTTGAAAAAATATTCTAAACGTAAAAGTAAGTTATAACTGTATAAATAGGAATATTTTTCAAGTGTATAATGCATTTGCGCAATTATGTTTAATCCTTCTGTCGGTTCAAGACCTTTCGGTTCCACGCAATAAAATAAAGTATCAAAAATTTGAGGTTAGTGTATCAGATTGATTTGATTGGGTACTCTAACCTAAAATTTTATATATTTTATTTTATTTCGTGAAACTAATAGGTCTTCAATCGACAAAAAGATGAAACATAATTGCGCGAATGGATTCTACATTTGAAAAATATTACCATTCATACATGTATAACTTACTTTTACGTTTAGAATATTTTTTCCAAAAAATCTTATGGATTCACACGTAAATATGTACCAACTATGCTAACCTTCCTGATATTTTCACCTTTCCTATCATGACCGTGACGTCATCCTAAAATACTCAATCCTCAATTATCTACAAAACAGCTGAATTTTCAACCTGAAAATATGTTTTTTTTTAACGAAAAAGTTAATTTTCTATCAAATATTTAAATTTTCTATCAAATATTTAAATTTTCATAAAAATAGTTTAATTTTCAACAAAATAGATGAGATTTCAACCAAAAATATGAATTTTCAATAAAAAAGTTGATTTTTCAACCAAGAAGATTAATTTTGGACAAGAAAAAGACGAATTTTCAATAAAATACATGAATTTTCAACTATAAAAGATCTATTTTCAATTAAAAATATCAATTTTCAACCAAAAATGAAATAGTTTAGTTTACTTCGATAAAAAAATGAATTCCCAACCAAACAAAACCAAAAACATTAATTTTTTTTAAATTGAATAGTTATGCTCACAACCAAAGACATGAATCTTCAACCGAAAAAATGAATTTTTAACAAAGTAGTTAATCCTTTAACCAAGTAGCTGAATTATTTACCGAAAAAGATTATTTTTAACAAAATAGTTGAATTCTTCAAAAAATGCAAACTTTGTTCAAATTTATCAACGTGTTATTTCTAATTTTGAAAGCAAGTTTTTCTATGGCTGAAATCAACAAAACATTTTTTTAAAGAAAATATTTTTTTTAAAGAAAACATTTTTCAAAAAAATAACTATATTCGAAGATTATTTACTTATTTTCAAAATTAGAAACATTAGAGTTGTAGGAAATGTTTTCCATGGAAAAAAGCCATGATTTATTAAAATTCAACTATTTTTTTACATTTAGTAACGAGGGTAAAAAAAATTCAATTGCAAAAACTCGTGTTAAAATAATAATTATTTTTCATAAGTTTCAAACTTTTTTCGTTAAAAATAATATTATTCCTTTCATAATGCATAACATAATATTATTTCAGTTCACGAAATCATAGAAAGCTTTGTTTTCCAGATATCTGACTTTTGGCACAACTACCTTAACGTAAATGTCGTGCCAAAAATCAGATCTCTGAAAAAAATAGTTTTTTCTATGATTTTAAGAATCAAAATGATATTACTGATGATGTTATTTTTTTAATGAACACATTTTAAAACCTACCAAAAAAATGCATTTTAGCTATTATTTTTGGAAATTACTCTTTTCTTACTATCGCTTCTTACCAATTTTTCAAAAATGGTTGAATTTTATTAGGTTTTATTAGCTTATTTTTTCTCGAAAAAAACATTCTCTACAACTCTGCTTATCTAATTTTAGAAGTAAATTTTTCTATGGCTGAAGTAAATACAACCATTTTTTTCAAATTAAACATTTTTTAAACAAATACCTGTATTTGAATATTATTTACTTATTTTCAAAATTAGAAACAATATAGTTGTAGAGAATGTTTTCCATGGAAAAAAGTCATGATTCATTCAAATTTAACAATTTTTTTAAATTGGTAAGCGATAGTGAAACAAAATTTAGTTGCAAAAACTATTGTTAAATAGTTGTTAAATTGTTTATTATCCTCTTTCCAAATCCGGTGAAAACTAAACAAAATGTTGCAAATTAACAAAATGGCGGTGGTTTTTCTGAAAATATTAAAAATAAATTTTCTCAAAAACCCTACCTTTTTTCGCTCAATTTTTTTCTTCACAAACAAGACACTGACCATTATTACGGAATTTTTCGTAACGTTAGCCCTGAAAGAGCTAGAAAAGAGGTAAGTCTTAGAGAAAATTCCGTAATGGTAGACAGCTCGTTCTAACGACAGATTCGACAAAATTCTGGGAAAAAGGCTTGCTCATCGTAAAAACTTCGACAAAAAATACCTATTACTCTTTCATGATATCTTGCATCATTCGCAAGAAAAATTAAATATTCAATTTTTCGAGAAAAAAAATTCTCGTCGCCACAAAAATGATTAGGCCTGCATAAAACTTACAGAATCTCTTTTTTATATGAGCATGAATGTTTAAAAAATCAGATGAAATAAAAATCTTATTTTTTCATTAAATCAACTTTCCATGATTTCAAAGTTTAGCTGGAAAGATTGAATCGAATTTGATAGGAAACCCGACTAAAACTCGGCCAAATCATTTTTGTGACAACTACAATTTTATTTTTCTTAAAAAATTGAATTTTTAAATGTTTCTCGTGAATTAGGCAAGATATTACAGAAGATTAAGAGGTATTTTTGTAGAACATTTTAAAGTTAATAAAGCTTTTGTTAGCATTTTGTCGAATCTTTCGTTGTTTGTAAGAAAAATGAGATAAAAAAGTTCTCTTGACGACGAATATGGTTGAGGCGAAATGAAACTTGAGTAATTTCTGAATCATATAAGTACCCAGTCGGAAAACAAATTTAAGCGAAAAAAGGTCGGATTTTTGAGAAAATCGACTTTCACTATCTGAATAAACTACCTCCATTTTTTTAATTTGCAGCGTTTTTGTTGTTAAGTATTTTTTAAATAAAAATTTAAATACTCAATAACTCTATGAAAAAAAAATTTCTTATCACACCGGTAAGCGACGTGTCCTCTTATTTCCTTTGGAAAACAACATATCACATGGGTAGCTGATTCTTTGACTTAAAATTTCACAGCCTGTCTGATTTTAACTGGGTTCGGTAAATACAATATTATTCATTTTTCATTAAATTTGGTTAACATTCAATTAAAATTTTTGATGAAGCATTTTCAGGGTGACCGTAATCGACTCAACGTTTTAATAGTTAAAGAATCTGAGAGATATAGAATTGATAATAACTAACCTTTGTAATTCAAGATTGAAAAATTTATATTTTATGAATTTAAGCATTGTTTCTTAATGTTTCACTTCGAATGGAACATTTTAAAGTAACATTTGAAAATCTGTGGAAATTGAAATTTCCGAAATATTAAGCTGACATTTTTATTTTTCTTTGGCAGTTGATTGCAATATAAAAAATGACGGTAAAAAGTGAAGAATTTTTACGAGAATTATTCGAAGTTACTTGCAGGCAAAAAATTAGCTGTTTTTGAGATCAACTGAGGAATTATATATTTTTTGTTCAACGAGGCGCTCTTTAGTTTTGTAGGAAAAATTTGTAACATTCTCTCGGAATTTGAATTATTTACGAATGACTAATTGGAAAGCACCTCATTAACTACCTAATTGGTGAAGCAAGAAGTCTGCCGTCACTTTGACTATTAATTAGTTAATTGTCAGTCTAGCGAATTTAGATTTAGCGCGTAGAATAGACAATTAGGGTTGCGAATCGAATATTTCAGTTTAAAAGAATTCGAAATCAAGCTATAATATAGTTGCAGAAGCATTTTAAATAAACCTTTCAAAACTGAATTTTTTTTTGACAGAAAAATTTGAGATTTGAAACAGAAAATTTTCAAATCATTCAATTGTACATTTTATCTTGTAGTTTTCCAAATTGCACTATTTTCAATTAAAACATTATCAAACGAGCGTTCGAAATTGAAAAATTTTTTAAACGAAACTTTACAAATTTGTAGAATTACATTTTCAAAACTTGAGCGATGAACTTAGATTCAGTCAAAATTTATCTTGATTCAAATAATGTTGATCTGAATTAGAGAAAACGTATGATTAAATTTTGGAATTCAGATATATACCTTCTTAAATTGAGACCAAATTTGAAGAGTTTTCAGTTCATATCGAAGTCTTTAGACATTTCAAGCAAATAAATGAATATTTTTTTAATGTTTAGCTATTTGTACTAAAATTTCAGGACGACTAACCAATCCCCTTTTCCAGCTCCGCCAATTTTGATGACTTTGTATTACATTTTGAATGGACACCAAATCTGTAGAAAGAGAAAGTAAAAATGATCTCCTCTTAACTGTCAGTCTAATGAGGCCATCTCTAACGGGAAATAAGTGATCAAACAGGTTTACAACCAAAATGCCATAGACGTCAACAATTTAAGAAAATATTTTGCATTTCATATATAAAGATTTGAATCAACAAGTTGATTAATTCACTGAATTTGTCTTAAAATTCATCAAAAAACTTCGTTTATATTACAAATAATAGGGTAAAGACGTCAGTAGTGATTCACTTAAGGTTAAAATAGTATTTAAATCTGTATAGAGACTGATTTTTAAGGTTAACAAAAATGAAAAAATAAAAATTGTAATAAAAAACACAGCTTCTCATTCACCTATTCAAAATTTATTGCAAGCGCTGCGGATAATGTGAAATGTATTCTGAAAAGTAAACGTGCAAATTCATCAGAAGTGAACCACACAATTTTCACTAATAACTACAATTGTTATGGTATATATAACCTTGAATGTCAAGAAACTGCATGTAGGAGATATTTTCAATGTTTATTTTCTTTTTTATTATGTTTAGGCAAAAATTAGATGAGGAGGCCTACTACTGTTTGTCATTACCTACATAATAATCTTCATAATTAAGTATAAAAATGAATTTTTGTTCAACCTATTAAAATTGAATTTCCCACAATTGAAATAATAAGTATAGATAACAGGTATGAGAGGTCAAACCTAGAATTACCTTCTCGGAAGACGAGAATTTTTTACGAAAATTTGAATAGTAACCGCCTATACTAGTGAAGTGCAAATGGCTTATTTGCCAGGAAAAAAGACTGCAGAGTGTTAGGAAGTGGACGAACTGAATAATTTCGTCATTTCCCATTTGCGCAAATGCTGCGGTGATAGCCAATAATAAATATTTGAATTTATACATAAGAGACTGAAATTCCGAACGACAAAAACTTAATTAGAAATTTGACAAAAAAAACTCATGACGTCAAAGAAATAATTGAAGTATATTAAAATTAAGGAAGAAGTTACTTCAGTTCGATATTTTATACAACGCGATGGTCAATAATGTTTAACACATTCAACTTACAAGATGTGTTCAATTAACAATAAATTTATATTATACTTTTCATTACAGTTTGTTTAAGGCATTATTTTCTTTTAAACATTTCAGGTAGCAAATAGTAAGTTTAAAATTTACTAGAAAACCGTGATTAAAATTAACATAATTCTTTTGAATAAAATTAAATTTTGGATTTCGGATGTCTTCTCTATGAAAATAATTGATATAATTTCACGAATCACAGTTTAATAAACAAATTTTATATTGCACGTTTATGAACACAACAAATTTACTTTATGATTTTTTATATATAAAACAATATTGTTCTAGGCTATTGATGTTGGTATAATTTAAAATAATAGAACATTTAAAATTAGAATGTAACAAATTATCTTCATAAACTGTGTCAGCTCTTGCATTTGAAATGGTAACTGAGCTGCCTGAGTAGCGTAAAATTACAGTCAATATGACAAATTCTTAAATTCCTTAGTATGTATTTTTTATGCAACCGTAAAAGTGGAAGAAACTTCAAAGAAATCACAACTTTAAAATCGTTTATCTCTCTGCAGAATTTTCAGAATTTAAAATATTCGCATGAAATAAAGAGGTAACCAATTTGAGCATTTGAAATGAAAAGCTTTTGTTAATTAGTGTAAAATAAATAAAATGTTTTTATCAATCAAATAGTTCAACATTATATTCTTCTTATAAAATTTCTAGTTAATAGTCAATATATTATATAGAGTTATCACAGAATTGTTGTGAAAATATATAATAATATTTAAACTCAAAGAAACATTTGAGAATTAGTTTACTAAAAAAATAGGTTTCTCACCGCGTATATTTAGAAACCTATTAATAAACAAAAAAAGTTATACCTATGAACTATTGAAATTTAAAAAAAAATTTGTTCAATTACACACAAGCTTTTAGAACCATAATTTAGATTTAAAATAGATTTATAATTTTCTCTAAATCCCTAAAGATACAGTAATTTAAGACTTTTATTTTTTTAATGGTTTCAGTCACTCTCTTTAGTAAAAAAATTCTTAAAAAATTGAGGTTTTATCTTCTTCCTATTCTTTTTAATCTATTTAACCTATAAAATTTTATAAAAATTGAGAAAAAATAAATATCCTACGTCTTCAAAAACGTGTATGTAGCCCACATTATCTGGCTGGTCAGTTTCTCTTCTGATGGATCATACGTGGTAAAAATATAAAACAGATCAGCGAGTTGAATAACTTTTCTCTGATTTAAACAAATGGAGTTCTTCTTCAATAATAATAATTATTATCGAGAGGTTATTCACTTCTGAAATCATTTGAATTCCGTGATCTCAAAATATTTAATAATCTGAATGATCTATTTATGATTCCAGATCTCTAAATAAGCGAGATTTCAAACAGGGTTTCAACTGGTTTTCAGTCGCTGAATCTTGGGAACTCCGAAATTTTGCAAATCTGAATCTAATTTTCGTGATTCTGAATCTTTTATTTTTTGAAATATAATTAGTTAATTTAAGTAAAAATCAATGATCAACTTAATTATTATGATCAATTATTAACAATTATTAAATTATTAATTATTATTAAATAATTATTGACCGTTCGAATATTAACGAAGTGTCTAGACGCACCATAAATATTTGATTTACACTCACCGAATTTCGTTGAACCTATCCGCCCTTTCCAGGTTTCCTTGGCTCACCGAAAATATTTGTTCCATGCTCACCGAATTTCGGTGGATTATTAATCTACTCGCAGTAAATTCATGCTTGCGAAGCGTGTATTCACGTCCCCGTTTTTTATTTCCTCATATTAAAAATATAAACAATTTACTAATGTATTTATATTTATTTATTATTAATTTATTGTTTATATTTATTATTACTAAACAATTCTTTTCATATTAAAATTTTTTTAATTTTTGTAAAAATAATTATTAATTCCGAATTGAAAGCGATTGAAGTTACAAAATAATATGGAACGATTTCAATTTGAAAAAAGGAGAATATTTCGAATAGAATGATAAGGAATTGAACTTGTATCAGTTATAAATGAAGGCGTTTAAAATTTAATAAGTTTAAATTTAAAGTGTTTGCAATTGACAAATTTAAAATCAGAGACTCTCAAAATTGAAAAATTTTAGACTAAAAATTTTATAAATTGGACAATTTTATCCGAAAATAGCTGAAATTGTAAAAGTATTATAAATGTATACTGGATCATTTAAAAGTAAAAGAAATAGAGATTGTATAACTTCTAATTCAAAATGTTCAAAATTGAATCATTTAAAATCAAAATTTTTTTACTTTAATTAATTTTTATTTCGAACGGATTAAAATTTGACAATTTGGAATTGAAAACTAAATTAAATATTTTCCTACGATCAAAAAATGAATTCATCGTCATCTTCACAGTTCAAAATGAAAAAATGTTGAATTATAAACATTTAAAATTTAATTAATCTTTAAAAAAGTTTTTTCAATCAATTTTTAATTTTTACGTCTTGAAAGATGTCAATTATTAATTTTGAAGCCAATAACTTTGATATTGTACAATTTTTCAGCAAATTAAATTCAAAACTTGTCAATTTTAAACGCTCTAAATTTAAAAATGGTCTACTTTTAAGTTGTAAAATTGATTAAATTTAAATTTGAAATGCTTAGTATAGTTAAAAATTCAGCTTTTAAATTTTTAACAGTTGAACTTTGTACAAAATTCGTCTGTTTCAGCACTTGAATTTTCAACCAAAAATACCTGAATTTTCTACCAAATAGTTGAATTTCCAACTAAAAAAGATACCTTTTCAAGGAAAAATGGAACAGTTGAATTTTCAGTTAAAGAAATTGACCTTGAACAAAAAAGCGGATTTGAAAAAGAAAACATGAATTTTCAATCAAAAAGTTGAATTTTTAACTAAAAAAGATCAATATTCTACCAAATATAGAATAGTGAAATTATCAGTTAAAAATTAATTTTTAAGAAAAAGAAACACGAATTTTCAACAAAATAGTTACATTTTGAACAAAAAAGATTAATTTTGATACAACGATATAAACAAAAGAACAACGCGTCACGAAATTCATGGAAGGCCCCAGAGTGGTTCAACTTTTAACCTAGTAGTGGAATTCTTAACCAAAAAAGTTTTTTTTAACAAGAAGATAATTTTCTAACAAAACAAACGAATTTTTAACAAAACACATGCATTTTCAGCTAACAAAGATCAGTTTTTACAACAAAAAAATTGAATAGTTAAATTTTCAGTTGAAAAAAATAATTTTGAACCAATAAACAAATTTTCAACAAAACCGTTAAATTTTCAACCATAGAGATGAATTTTCAACTAAATTGATAAATCTTCAACCAAAAAGAAATGAATTTATCAACAAAACAGTTACATTTTCAACCAAACAAATTAATATTCAACCAAGGTGATTCTTTAACCAAAAAAAAAAATGGATTTTGGACAAGGTAGTTCAACATACAACCAAGTAGTAAAAAGGGGCTTGGAAAATTGCAAAGCTACTTCAAAAGTATTCAGTCAATAATGTATTTTTGGAAATGTTTCAATTTTCAATTTTTACATTTTAAAAGATGTGAATTTTCAATTTTAAAGGCTAGAAATTAAAATTATAAATTGAATTTTAAATTTAATACACAACGTTTCTTGAAAGGGAGTGTCTACATGACCCGAAAAAATCCAACTGTACGTACCGAAATTTCGGTACAAGTAGCCCCTTTTCCAGCTCCCTATATTCGTACCGAAAAAATTTGGCTATTTGTACCGTACTTTCGGTACACGTAGCCACGGCCTTTTTAAGAAGGCAAACAGAATATGCATCGTATGGGTCGAAGTATGAACAACAATAAAAGACAAGTAATTTGTTTTTAACCCACTTAATTTTTACAAACAAATTACCGCATACTGAAAATTACTATGAAAAAATTTGTTGTTGCTCAAGCTACTTTAAGTTATTGTTAGAGTGACTGTTTGCCTCGAAAATGTGTGAAAAATTAATAGAAAAAAAACAAATCTCAAAATAAAAGAATGAAAAAACAAAAGCATTCTTACGAACCAATTTTACACTGCGAACGGAATGTATTAACCGCGAACGAAATGTGTCAGCTGCGAACAATTTTAGATTATTATCATTAATAATAATTTATTAAAGGTGGTTGGACGAATAAGAAATATAAATACAAAAGCTGCGTATAGTCGTCTTGAAAAACAGGCGGAGCTGGAAAAGGTTCATTCCAGTCGTCCCGAAATTTCGGGACGACTAGCCAAATTTTTGAAAAATATTTAACTACTTATCCCGACTTTCGGGATGCATGATGAAATTCGAAGACTCTTCGAAATACACAATTTATAGGAAGTAGATAATTGAATAAAAAACTTTATGTGATCGTTATGCATCTTATAGATGAAGAAATGATAACCAAAATAATGTATAATTCAGAATTATCTAATATATTCTCGGATATTTATTTCTTTCATTTGGATGTTGAAAACACGTGGAAAGACTTTTGAGTAGGGGTCAATTGGAATAGGTGGGGTGTCCATTGGAAGCACGTGTTGACTCGACTTGGATTTGACTTTCGTCAAATCCTTCAGTTTTTCGTTCGCGTTCAGCCAACCCGGTTCGAATACTCGGCCGGACTTTTCTGAGTGATCGGGAGAGAATTTCTCTCCCCTTCCTCCTTCAAAATAATTTTCATTGTTTAACTCAGATCGACTTTTCTTCGAGGGACATTCATCGACGTGAGTTTCCACATCGGTTATTCTTTGAATTATTTACCTCTATGTGAAAAAAGAACGCAAGTGCTTTATTTGAAAATCGAATTAACAATGGATCAGTGCCAAAGAAATTATCCTGAACATTTAGTGCAAAAATAGGTTTTCATTTTCTTATATAATTGGTAATTATTAATTATTTTTTATTTGTCATTATATGAGCTAAATGTTTATAATAATGATTGTGTGAAGAAACCTATCTTTTTTCAAATTTATTTAATTTTCTTGTGCCATCAAATACAAAAATTATCAGATATTTATATCAAATTTTGAGAGCTCTCGTATTTTTAAAAAACGTGTAATCCCAATATTGAATATAAGAAAAACTGTTTTAGCTGACTGATCTTTCTGAATTGGGCGTCGATTTCTAACAGTTCCCAAAAATGGCGAACATAATAGGACTCGTCGTGAGCAATTACAATGAAATCTTGGAGAAAAACAAAGGTATGTTTCTTTTCAATAATGTTTAAATAATGTTTAAATAATATATCTTCATTATTGAAAAAATTTTCAAAAATAAGAAATTAACTCCAACACTTTAAATTAGGCCGTGGTTACGTGTACAAAAATTTCTGTACGAATAGCCGGACTTTTTCGGTACACATAGACACTGTCAATTAAAAAAAAATCCTGTAACAATTTTATAAGAATCACACTGGGAACCCCATTTAAGTAACTCACATTTAAATAGTTCCTAGAATTTGAGTCCTCGGCATTATATATTTAAAATCAAGATTCTAAATAATGAAACATCACTTGTAAATAATTTTGATTTAAGTTTGAATTTGTAAAGTAGAATGAATAAAAGAACCTATATGAAAATTTCTTTTAGAGAAATATTTGACTGGCAAATTAGGAAGTGTGAAAGAAAGTGTAAAAATGTGACAAATAGTTTCTTTGCAATTGATGCTCCTGTAACACTTCCAACACTTCCTGGACTAGGAAAGCCCACTTATGATTTCTCGTAGATACATAATGATTTAAGAGCATGCCAAGCCAAACGGCTATTTTACGAATACTCTTGACCGCCCATAACAGGTTAAATGCCGTCCTCGTTTCGAGCAGTTTCGAGTACCGCGGTATCTGTAGGTACCATCTTATTCCGGACCAACGTCACGAAAGAACCATTGACATTCCTCATTAGTAAAAGAAGCGCTCGCTCTTTTTCCCCTTCTAAACTTTTTTCTCGTTCTTTCAATTCCCGAAATGTGTCGAATTTTCATTGATGAGTATATTCATCACTTTTTGTAACTACATTCTTTTGTATTTATAAATAAGCCTTAATTCTTTGAAAATATTTTTTCCAGTTATACAGGTTATTATTTTTTTAAATCGCATTACGTAATAAAAAAACTTTGAAATTTTTGATCTTCTAAATTCGACTGTGCAGTGAAGCAGGAGTCTAAAATGTTCCAAATTTCGGACGATACACCTTTAAATTTTTAACAAAATATCTGAACTTGCAACCAAATAGTTATATTTTCAATTGAAAAAATAAATTTTCAACTAAATAGTAGAATTTTCAGAAAAAAGATAAATTTACGTCAAAAAAATGAATTTTCAACAAAAAAATCAAACTACAACAAAATAGTTAAATTTTTAACCAAAGCAATGAATATTAAAAAATGAATTTTGAAGAAAGTAGTACAACTTTTAATTCATTATTTTAACCAAGTAACTAAATTTTAATGGAAATAATTGATTCCTCAATCAGAACAGATTAATTTTTATCATGAAAAAAATCAAATCACAACAAAATAGTTAAATTTTCAAGCAAATAAATTAACCTTAAAAAAATAAATTTTGAAAAGTAGCACAACTTTTAATCAAGTATTTAAACTTTTAACTAAGTACTTACATTTTCAATGAAATAGTTGTATCCTCAACTAAAACA
This sequence comes from Andricus curvator, assembly GCA_932195095.1. Lineage (NCBI taxonomy): Eukaryota > Metazoa > Arthropoda > Insecta > Hymenoptera > Cynipidae > Andricus > Andricus curvator. The sequence goes on along the minus strand of CAKNYM010053305.1, from coordinate 569,396 downwards.
GATTAATTCTCAATCAAGCATGTAGTATTTTAAGCAAAACAAAAACATTTTTTGAGAAAAAAAATGTCAACCAAATTGTTGAATTTTTAACCCAAAAAGATGAATGTTTAACGAATTAGATGAATTTATAACAAAATAGTTACATTTTTATTTAAACAGATGAATATTTAACCCAGAAGATATATTTTCTACCAAAGAAGATAGTTTTTTTACCAAAGAAGATAGATTTTTTACCAAACAAAATGAATTAAAAAAAAATTCATGAATTTTCAACAAAAAAGACGCATTTTTAACAAAAAAAGATGAATTCTCGACGAGAAATGTAGCAGTTGATATTTCACACAAAAAATATTTTTATTTTAAACCAAAAATAGTTAAATTCAACGAAAAGTAGAATTAAAAAAAAAATCATAGTTAAATTTGTAAACAAAAAGATGAATTTTCAACCCAATAAAAATTTTAACAAAACAATCAAACTTTTAAACAAGATTTGAATTTTAAACTAAGAAAATTAATTCTCAAATTAAATATTCTAAATTTAATTCGA
>CAKNYM010053305.1:521351-568749 GCA_932195095.1 Andricus curvator | reverse complement strand
ATATTAATGTTCAACCGAAGAAATTAATTTTAAACTAAAATGATAAATGTTCAACTAAAACAATAAACTTTTAACAAATTAGTTCTACTTTCAACTAAGTATTTCAATTTTCAACCCAAAAATTTTATTCTCATCGAAAAACCTAATAGTTAATATTTAACCCTTCGAGTGCACACTGAGTCAATTTGACCCACAACAAATTTTTGATCAAGAAAGAGTTTTCATATAAATGTTTAACTTAAAGTATTAACAATTAAAAAAGTTACAATTTTTTTCGTAAAATTCAATTTTTTCGTGAATTTTTTTAAGTGTTTTAAAGACTTCAAAGACACTCATAATACTTATAAATTACTTTAACAAGCTTGAAAGTATAACTCTAATTTTTGATAAGTAAAAAGGTTAAGTAGTTGTGAAGTTATAAACGATCAAAAAGTGAACAGCGTCAGATTGACCCAGAGTGTAGGAGATATTCGAAAAAATAGGTGTGTACTCGAAGGGTTAAACCAAAAAAATATTTTAATTTTAATTCAAAAGCAGTTGAGTTCAACCAAAAGAGACGAATTTTCAACAAAACAGTTGAATCATCAATCAAAACAATAATTCTTTAACAAACTTCTACTTTCAATCAAGTAGATGACTTTTAAACTAAAAAAGATAAATTCTTAACGAAAAATGTAATAGTTGATATTTCAGACAAAAAAGATTTTAATTTTAAACCCTAAAACAGTTTAATTAAGTAAAAAAGACAAATCTTTAAGTGAAGAATTGAATCTTCAACGAAGGCAGATTATTTTTCAAATAAGCAGTTGCATTTTGAAACAAAAAAGAAGAATTTTCAAAGAAAAAGGATGACTTTTTAACCAAATTAATGTTCAACAGAATAATTAAATGTATAACCAATAAAGATGGATTCTTCATTGAAAAATATGATAGTAGACTTTTTAACCAAAGAGAATGAAATTTCAACCAAAAATAGTCTGATTTCTTATTGAGTTCTATTAATTCAGTTCGCATTTCAGTTGAAAAAGGAGAAAAGGGTGAAAAAGGGAATTTGGCTTCAATCGATTAAAATTTACTAATTGAGGGGACGAATTTTATAACCGCCTATACATTTTTCTCGCTGAATGCAGTTGGCCTCTGGACCCTGTTTTCTTAATAAATTTTTTTTCCTTGTCTTAACTCGCCGTAATTCAGCCAATTCTTGGACTATTTTAGTGAAATTCACAGGAAATATTCTTCATGAAGTTCTACGACTGGTGGTGTTCATAAGTAATCCACATCTTTATTTAAACAAAATTTATAAATGTTTACCTAAGACATTGAATATATCATACATTCATATATTCAAGCTTATGGGAAGTCGAGCGAATTTTGAGCAAAAAAAAACTTCCAGCAGCAAAGTTGTTCAGAAAGGTAATATTATTTATTAGTGGAAAATAAAGGTATAATTCAACAAAAACCTAAGATGTATCAGTAGGTTTACAAACATTAAGTTCGAACGAAATAATACAATACACTACATAATTTTGTGTACAGTCACTTTGTTCTACTCTTTCTTTTAATCCTATATACCCTATCCGCCAGAAACGACTCAAAAGAAATATAATTTACGATAAACAATTTAGTTAATTAAATTCCGACCAATAAATAATATTTCGTCTCCAGCTAGTTAGATATTCACGTGTACGCTCGACTCCCCACGAGCTTGGAGAAATGAATGTATGATTTATGCAGTGTCTGAAGTCAAAATTAATAACTTTTGCTCGAACAAAAATTTTTATATTTTATTCACTTTAACAATTGCAGAACATCATGAAGAAGGTTTTCTGAAAATTTCATCAACAAATTTCAAAATTCAGCTGAATTATGACGAGTTGAAGTCAAAAAAAGCACAACAAATTTATTTTTAAAAACGAGGTTTTAGGGCGCTTAAAGAATCCGATACCTCAATATTGTGTACGTTTACAAAATTTCTGAAATTTCCACTTGCAATCTTTTTATATGCAAAACTTAAAATTTCAACTTAAAAAATTTTATTATTTCAAGTAAATTTGAAAGTTTTAATTGAAGAATGTTAAAATGCTAAACTTTTAAAGTTGTAGTGAGAATTTCATCATTGAAAATCACAAGAAATCAATAGAATCTTTTCAAGCTCAATTTGTTAAATCGCAATCATTCTTTTAAATAGGAAATTGGAATTACAAAATAAATTCACTAACAAAAAGTGATTCATTCTAATTCCTAAATTGAGCCATTCTCTGAAAAATAAATTTAATATTTGAAGCTGATATGATTAAATGTAATAGAATTATTAAATATGTTTACCCTTGTAAGTGTCACTTTTTTCAACACGTTTAATTGGCTTAAAAATTCTCTAAAATTCCACTACACATTATGGTGAAAAAATTTGATTTTTACAGTGTTTAAATAATGTTTATTTAAACAGTTTCTTCAAATATGTGAGATATGGCAAAACTAATACTGCCATTCAGAGATAACTGTACTGTGAGGTTGGTCAGAATTATTGAAGATAGAGTTGAAAAGCATAAAAATGATATTTAACATTTTATTTTCTCGCTAAAAATAATTCATTTAAACAAATACTTCAGAGAATTAGTTTGTTGTCTATCCATGGGCCTTAATAGATTAAAAATGATTTGAAACTTTATAAACTGTTCATACATTTTTAATTATTGACAATTTTTTGTTACTAAATACCATTCTGATAATAAAGCAGAACGATTTTAGTACAAAATAATTTTTATGTAGAATAAAAGGATACATTAGAGTATTTGTTTAAATAATTTGTTTATAGCCATTTTAAATACAATTTCTATATTCTCTAAATTTATCTTTTAACAGCCGTAGAAGTATGGGAAAAAGCATTTTAGACATCAGAGAATCCGAAAAGCCGTTCTCTGCAAAACAACTCAAGTCGGCTTAAATTGTTCTACATTTTGTTAAATTTTGAAAATTTTTTGATTTGAAAAAATTGAACAATTTAAAGTTTAAAGCTTTCAAAATTCTTTCAACTTCTAGAACTTGAAGATTCTCAAATATCAATTGCAACAATTAAACTTAAAATAATTCAATTTTGTTCTATCATATTTGATTTTGGAATTTTTTAAATTTTAACCTTTACATATTAGAAAGTATCAATTTGTAATTGTTCAAATTGTTACAATTGATATTTAGAATTTCTTTCAAACTTAATGAAATTGCAAGTATCAATTGCAACAATTTTAATCATTACAAATTAAAACATTCAATTTGTAATTTTTCGAATGGTTGCAATTGGTATTCAAAAATTCTTTAAATTCGAAAGCTTGAAAATTTAATATTTTAAATTCTGAGTGATTAAAATTGTTCCATTTTGGAAATTTCCAATTTAAAATCCTTTTTAAGATTAAATAGTTAATTATTCAACGTCGTTTACTTGGAAATTAAATCGTGCAATTTTAAACGTTTTCAATTAAATATTTTTCAATTCTGAAATGGCTTTAATTTAATTTATTCTGACAGCTCGAAGGCTTCAATTCTAAATGTAATTGCTTGCGTTAATCAATTCATAAACGCAAATTTTTATCCAAGGTTAATGTTCTTTTCACATAAGAAAAGACAACTAAGTACATTATTTTAAACTGTTCAATACTCAAAATGTTTAATTTGATATCTTTTTAATTTGTAAGTAGGTTTTCTCTCTTTTCAATTCCTAATATACATCGCTCTTAATAATTAAAATTATTTTGTGAATACAAGGTAGTCATTTTTTTGTTTAAATAACATTAAATTGAAAATATTGTTGCAGAATGTATTGCTACATTTATAAGTAGATAAATAAACTGTCTTTCCTTTATCCACTGTCTATACCATAAATTTCTAATATTATGAAAATCCGGTTTTAAAACTCCGTAAATTCTTGAGCTGTGATATGTTGAGGAAGACCATGATGAAAAGTAGATAGATAACAGATTTGTGTGACCATGAGCGTAACCTCGAGTCACTGATTTTCTGATACTATGAAAAAACTTTTGGGAGTACTGAGAACGAGATAATGCATTACAAAAAAAACGTGACATTTTAAAAAGCATGTAATCTCTATATGACAGGTTCATGACTTCAAATTCTTAATATTTTTTATTTATTCCTAACGAAGCGAAAATTTTTGATAAGAAGCTTATTTCTGATGAGATAATTAATATCAGAACTCTTAGAAAACAAAATTTCTGGAACAAAAAAAAACGTTTTCTTGGAGAAACATAAAAATTTGATTAAATGAAACAAATTCTGGTTAAAGCAACAAAATAATTGATTAACCCAACCAAATTTTTCGGTTGAATCAATCCAAATATTTCGTTGAAACAACCACAAAATTTAGTTGGGTCAACGGAATATTTTGTTCTCCATATAATAACCATATTCTATGGTTGAACCAACAGAAATTTTGTTGATTCAGCCAAATCGTTTTTTGCGTGTAGATAATTATGAGAATACGAATATACTCAAAAATATGTTGCAACAATTTCAGAGAATGGAATGTCAAGTGAAATGTGCTTTACGAAATAGGAACGCGTTTTATAACGCACATAAACGATGAATTATGGGAAAGTATGTAAATCACAAAACCCATAGATTTTAAGAAAGTAGTAAAGTGCTTCGCTACAAACCGTAGGTTATTAACTGATAAACGATTATTGATGCTGATGGAAGTGGGACTCCTATTTTATGAATTGTAAAGAAAATGTAACAATGTCCTCGATTTTGCAGTTTTACCTGGTAGTGGGACTAATTGCAAATTTTATTGCGTCCTTAAACTACATACATAGGGTGCTAGATTTTGTTTAGCGTCTTTCACTTTGTTCATTATCATGCTTGCCTCTTTTACCTACAAAGAAAAAATTTAAATAATGAATTTTATAATATTAATTTTATTAAATTGAAAACATTTAAAATTGTATAATTGAAAAATCGAAAAATTTTAATTACGAATGGAAAAATTCAAAAACTGGTACACAAATCAAAGTACATTATAGGGTGGAAGAAAATCAACTTGAAAAATAAATTTAAGAAGTTTAATTAGAATAATTAAAATATTGTCTACAGTATAATGTATTAAGTGTTATATAATTATTTTTCAGATCCTATGGTGGATTCATGGCTTCTCATGGGATCTCCAGCACCAGTGGTTATGATTTTGGCAGCTTATCTTCTCTTCGTTTTGAAGATAGGACCAAAGATGATGGAAAATAGGCCAGCTTTTGAATTAAAAAATCTTATGATTGCTTACAATGGATTTCAAGTGATTTTCAGCGTGTATCTTGCATCCACGGTAGGATTACAAAAATATACATTGTTTTCAATAATAAAATAATTACTTCAAATTTGTTACTAAAAATTTCTTGTTCTCTTTTCAGGTACTAAATTTTAACTTCTTCCAATACATCTTCAGCAACAGTTGCAACAAGACTGGGACACAACCAGATAGAGAAATGCAGACTCTTGTAAGTTAAATAAAATTCTAGAATTTTGAATTTTCATTTTAGTTCTCTTTTTCTCTTATTTGAATTAATCAAATTATATTAATTCATTGCAGCTTTCCTCTGGCGCTTGGTGGTACTTCTTTGCTAAAATTGTCGAGCTTCTAGATACGGTAAGAAGAAATTTGCATTATGCAAAATTATTTCGAGATCAGAAAACAGTAATTTTTTCATTGTTGATGTTTTTAAAAATGAAAATATACATTTCTGACTCTATTTTACAAATTATTGTTTTTTCTTTTACTTTCAATTCATACTTAGAAATCACTTGTCAAGATTGCCTTCAATCATGGATTTCGTTTCGAAACCCGTGATCCACTTTTTATCAAAACAGGAAGTTATTGCCATCTTCATTTGTGCCAGTAGTTTTGAAAGAATTGCAAGATTTGTAAGATTTTTAAGAAATGAAGGAATTGTTTCAAAACAAATTCACAGAGTATAGTGAAATCGATTGTTCATTTCACCTCGTTCCAATTTCAGACTGAATACCTTATCTCAAAAAATACTCCATTTTTTTAAACATTCAAAGTTATAAATAAATGTATATTCTAAAATAGATATTTAATTGTGTATTAGGGTGCAAAAGATAAGTGTGATTTTGAATTTTGTAAACTCTTCCCCCTACATTTCTTCCATTTGCTGAAAAACTCTGCCATAAATTATTTTTTTTAATTGTTTAAAGCTTCCGCGAGGCCGTTTTCGGTATCAACATGAATTTTCTTCGTTTTCAATTTTTTTTTAAATGGAAATTTAAGGCTAAAAAATCATTTAGTCCTAAAAAGTATTTTTCATTTATTGAGGATTAAGCCCTAAATTTTATGAAACAAAATAACATTTTTTGAAGATATTATCGGGCTTAGAATACAAAAATTTGTAATTATTATGCACAAGATTTCTTCTACAATATACAGAGAATATTCTACGTGAGTTATAAATTCAAAATATTGATACCGGGTGACCAAAAAAAATTTTAACTTCGAAAAACACCAAAAATAAACATTTGTTATAGTTTAAACATTCCTATAGTATTTTGAAATGTGTTTTTATCTATCACTTACTTGAAAAAGATGTGAGCTAATTAATTGAGGTTGATTACAAATTTTTGTATTCTATGCCCCATAATATCTTAAAGCCTTTTTCTGTTTAATAACATTTAGAGAAAATTTATGGCAGTATTCGTAAATAATTTTTAACGACTGAGGCAAATAATTTGTTTAAATAGATTTTTTAGATATTGTTTTTTAGTTTTCTTGCAATAGCTATTGACAATTTATATTAATAATCGAAAAAAACGTTTCTATTTGGAATTTGAAAATTTGTATTTACTTCTAGATTAGCTATCGTTTATTTTTAAACGTTTCAAACAAGAAATCCAGATTTTTTGTTATAATTATGGTTCTAATCAATAGAAGCAGAGAATTTTCATTAATGGAAATATATACTTTTTTTAAGTTTTATGCTGGACACTGTTTTAATTATTGATTAATGTTTTCTGCTCGCTCACGTAACATTATAATGTGATTTCTGCATATATGAGCACTTTGAATAGCTCCCAAAAAACTCAATGGATTTTGATGAAACTTGGTATCCCCTAGTTTTTTTTGGTCATTCAGATTACGTATCTGAACTTGAAATTACGTACCAGTTTTGCCACACAACGTTGATTTCGCTTCCATCAGTCATGCACGTTTCCCAAAGAAGAAATACGTTTTCTAAACATTTATTAATTTAATTAACAATGGGAAATATTATAATTCTAAGAAATAATAATTTAATTCAAGAAATTAATTGCAGTGGTATTTCTGGTCACAAGATACCATACGAATAACTTATAAGCAAAATACCAAGAAACTTATGATTCCCTAATTATAGAACAAAAGTTCTAACTAAAATTGCTTAATTTTGCCTTACAGAAATTAATGAGAATTTTTATCTAGATACAGCTTATCTAGAATTGTAAATATTTCTGAAAACATGTTTGATTGTATAACAAAAATAATATTTCATAGATTTATTAAAATATTATATTGATAACTTCTTTTCTTTTAATATTTTATATTTAATAACACTGAGTGATTTCGTTCTAATACAAAAATTTTTATCCAACAGGTATTCTTTGTTCTACGAAAGAAGAATAACCAAGTATCTTTTTTGCACGTTTATCATCACACGATAACTGCTTTCTTTTCCTGGTGCTATTTGAAGTTGCTCCCAGGAGAACAAGGAATTGTTATAGGAATATTAAACTCTATTGTTCATATAGTCATGTACTCCTATTATTTGATCGCTGCCCTTGGACCCGAGTACAGGAAATACCTTTGGTGGAAGAAATACATGACTGGGATTCAATTGGTAAGATTCTCTAATATTTAAAAATTACCTCAAAAATTGTATTTCAGTGATTATGATTTATTTTGTAATTAATAGAAAAAGAATTTTTAGCTTTTCTTCCAATGATTTGATATATTATGAAACGAAATACAAAATATATTATACCTAAAAAAAGTGTTTTAACAATATCTCGCGTACATGGTTGTCAAAATTTTCTGCACCATCAATTATGTAAATTAAAATTTTCAAATGAGTAATTTTTTTTCGTGATTAAATTTATTTCTAAATGTTTCTAAACGTTATTGATAAGAGAGAACATTTTAAATGTGAATAATTTTTTACTATTAGGAAATAATTCTGTTCTTAACAATTTGCTACCACTATAATTTGTTAATTAAACACTGTAATTTGTAAACTTTTTCACATTTTCAAAGAGAAGAAAAAAATGAAAATATGGACAAAAACTTAGAATACCTTAATTTATGAAATGTATACACTGTCGGAAAAGGTAAAAAAAATTGTCAGTACCAACAGTTAAATTTCTGGGAAAATTTGAAAAGATTTAGGTTTTATTTTAAAAGATTAATTTTAAGTTTTCAAGATTTCAAAGCATCTCGAAAAAAAATCTGAAAAATTTTAAAACCCTTTTGTTATGTCTGCAGGATTAATTTTTATTTAATTGAATTATTTCAGAGGATAATTAGATGTTTTAGAAGCCTTAAAGATACGAAAATATTTTAGATCTTGAGAAGATTTCAAAAAGTTTCAAACAAAATGTAGATTTTTCAAGATTTAGAAAAAAAGAAACTATTTAGAAAATTTAAAAGGTTTCAAGATAATCAAAAAAAAATTCCTAACTTTCAAATGATTTCCTAAAATTTCGATGAAAAATGAAGATTTTAAAGCAAATTTGTCAAATTTTTCAAGACTACAAAATTTTAAAAAATCGAGTTAGATTAAGATATATTTATAAATTCTAAAAAGATATAAAAATAATTTAAAACTTTAAAAGATTTCAAAAAATGTTCAAAACATAATATAAATTTCTTAAGATTTCGAATAAAAATTCGAATCTTTTTAGGAATTTGAAAAGATTTCAGAAAAATAACCAACTTTTCTTAAAATTCCTAGGAAAATTTTTTATGATTTTTTATTTTAAAAAATTAATTTTTGAAGAAAATTTCAAAAGATTTCTAAACATTTCGAAGAAAATCTGGAAGATATGAGGGCAATTTCGTTAATTTCAAAAGATTATTGAACATTTTAGAATTAATTCAAGTCAGTTTGAAAGATGTTTGAAAATTTATCAATTTTGGTAAAAAGTTAATATCTTTTTTTTTTAAATGTAAATGTTTGGTTAAAAATTAATCTGTTTTGCTTGAGGATTCAACTACTTTGTTAAAAATTTAGAATTCATCTCTCTTGGTTGAAAATATGAATATTTTGTTGAAAATTCATGTTATTTGTTATAAATTCGACTTATTTGACAGAAAATTAATCTTTTTGGTAAAAATTAATTTGTTTTGGTTGACATTTTAACTATTTCATTGAAAATTCGCCTCATCGGGATGAATTCAATTGTTTTCGATTAAAAATTAACATCCTTCTTGATTGAAATATCAACTATTACATTTATCGTTGAGAATTCATCTTTTTTTGTTGAAAATTCCACTATTTGGTTAACAGTTGAACTTCTTTGTGAATAATTAATTTTTTTGGTTGAAAATTCATCTCTTTGGTTAAAAATGTATCTATTTTGTTGAAAATTCGTCTTTTTTGTCAGAAAATTAATCTTTTTTGTAGAAACTACTTTGAATAAAATTAGTCTATTTTGGTAAAAAGTTAATCTTGTTTGGTTGGAAATATAACTGTTAGGTTGAAAATTACTCTCTTTTGGGCGAGGATTCAACTATTTTGTTAAAAATTCGTCTTTTTGGATGAGTTCAACTATTTTAGATTTGAAATTAAAATATTTTTTTGTTGAAAATTCAACTTTTTTTTGTAAGATTAACTTTTAACTTTTTAACGTTGAAGAAAACCTTTTGAATTTTCTCAAGAATCTTAGGAAAATCTGCACGCGCACATAGCTTTTGTAATAATATAATCGTGTCCTTCAACTTGTGTTATTATAATCACTATTCAGTGGCACATATAATCAAAAAGTAAATTTACTTGTCACACATTTCAATTGAAGTTCTTGCTAGACGCATTAACGTATTAGCATCTCTTTTGAATTACATGGTAAGCAAATTCTAACTTTATTTCCGCTCTCAAGTTAAGACGTTAATTTTTCTTTATTGTTCTTTTATTAGAATTATCAACAATTGTTGCAAGCACTCATAATCATTTTATTATCAAAACGTATTTTCTAGAATGATAAAGTGTAAATGAAAAATAAAAAGAATTTCATTACATTCTGAGAGAAATTCAATTCCAGCATTTCAAAATCATATTTAAATTAAAAAATTCCTTTTTTCAGGTACAATTTGGAATGATGCTCGGTTACTTGATGTTTATTTTGGCCATGGATTGCTCGATGCCAAAAGCTCTTACCTACTTTTTCGCCACCCATGTCGTCATTTTCATGTATCTTTTCGCCGACTTTTATAGAAAAACTTATAAGAAGAAACAAATTTAAAAAAGGCGTTCTTCACGCGCTCGAAAGGCGCGAATGTGATCTGTATATTTGTATTTTTAAGAGTGAGTGAGAGACTGAACGAAAGGAACAGAGTGAAAGGTTATAAATAATTGAGAGGGCGAGTAAATGTCATAGTCGACTTTACAAATGTTGAACTTGTTATTAAAAAAGTTTCTGTTCGGGAATGTAATTCTAAATCACCAGAGTGTTAATTGTCATAATGTACATTCTCTAAAACGAAACGAATCTAAAATGAAACTCATATTTTTTAAACGTGTCTTTATTTAATTAAGTCACTGCCTTTTACAGAATACTGAATTATCATTGCAATCTTCATCTTATTATGATTGATATGCAAGACAAGAAAATTAAATTATCGGAAGTAGACGAAATAATGTATAATAAAGTATTGTTTTTAAGAAACTCTCTTGTTTATTTGTCCCTATTTTTTCATTTTACAAGTAAAGAATCTAAATACATACTTCACACTCTATCCTCTATTTTCCGCTTTTTCCCTTTTTTGAAGAATTCCTCTTTTTTTTCTCCTTTTTTCAAAAAACATCCACATTTTTCTTTTTTTTTTCGCTTAAATACGAACTGTATTAATAGAATTAATAGAATATAAGTATTAATAGAATTTTTAATTGAAAAGTCTACTATTATATTTTTGGTTCAGAATTTAGCTCTTTTGTTTAAACATTCTACTATTTGATTGAAGATATATACATATTTAAAAAAAAATTTAGTTGAAAATTAATTTTCTTAACTGAAGATTTAAGTAATTCGTTATTGGTTGCAAATTGTCGTTTTGAGTTGATTATTCAGCTACTAAATTTTCAATTGAGAATTCATAATTTTTTGTTAACAATTCAACTACTTGTTTTAAAGTTGAAATAGTTTGTTAAACATTCATTTTTTTGTTTAAAATTTAAATGCTTTATTAAAAATTTGTTCTTTTTGGTTGAAAATTAATTTTCTTACCTGAAAATTTAGTTCAGTTGAAAATTCAATAATTTGCATAAAAATGTATGTTTTTTGTTGTCAGTTCTTCTTTTTCTTTAGAAAATTAATCTGTGATTTAGAATTTAACTATTTTGTCGAAAATTCTTCTTTTGTTGAAAAGGAATTTTTTCAACTGAAAATTTAATTATTTCATTTTTAGTTAAAAATTGATCGTTTTTAGTTTAAAATTAAACTCAAATTCTCGGGTTAAAAATGCACATTTTGTTAAAAATTAATTTGTTGTTGTTGAAGATTCATAATTTTATTTAAAAAATCAACTATTTTGTTGAAAATTCTATTATTTTCGTAGAAAATTCAACTATTCTGTTGAAAATTAAAGTTTTGGTTGAAAATTTATGTTCTCGGGCTGAAAAAAAATTTAAATAATACATATTCTGTTAGAAATTCATTTTTGTCGTTGAAAAATCATCATTTTATTTGAAAATTCAACTATTTTTTTCAAAATTTATTTATTTTGTTGAAAGTTTACATTTTATTCAATATTTATCTTTTTGGATGAAAAATTCTTCCTTTTGAAATGAAAATTAAACTGAAGTTTAATCTTTTTTGTTTAAAAGTTCGACCATTTGGCTGAAGATTCATTTTTGTAGGTTGAAAGTTCAACTATTTGGTTAAAAATTCGAGTATTTCTTTGAAAATTCATTTCTTTCAATCAAAAATTCAACTATTTGATTATAAATACAACTTTTTGATTGATAACAAATTTTTTTATCAAAAAAATGGAGTATTTGGTTAAAAATTCATCTCTGTAGGTCAAAGATTCAACTATGTGGTTAAAAATGCAACTACTTTGTTGAAAGTTGAACTATTTTGTTGAAAATTCGTCTTTTTGGATTCAAAATTCATCTCTTTAGTTGAAAATTTAACTATTTTCCTAAAAACTCGTTTTTTTTTGTGTTGACAATTAATTTATTTAAATAAAAATTAACTGGTAGATTTAACTATTTTGTTAAAAATGTAACTTTGTTTGTGGTTGACATTAATTCTTTTTTATTTGAAAGTTTGTCTTTGAAGGTTGAAAATTCAACTATTTGGTTGAAAAAACATCTTTCATGGTTGAAAATTCATTTTTATGGTTTAAAAGTCAACTGTTTCCTAGAAAATTCAACTTTTTAGCTTGAGAACTCAATTCTTTCGTCAAACATTCATCTCTTTTGGTAGAAAATTAAACTATTCTGTTAAAAGTGCAATATATTTCGACTTAAAATATTAATCGTTTCATATTGAATTCAATATGGTATACATTACTTGTATTTAAATAAATGTATTCCCCTATTTTTGAGAAAAAATGATCCTACTTCTCCTGGTTTGGTAGGATTTTTGGCTGTGAAGTCTGTTAAAATATTATGTTCCTATGTTTTTTTTTGGTTTTATTTTAGTTGCTCATCAAATTAAATCAAAGAAAAATTTTTTACTGAAAGGGGGAGGGGGATGTTCGTATTTATGACGTCATTTAGTGGTTCAAGCTTTGAGTGATGACGTGTGACGTAGAAGGGGAGGACTGGTCAAAGTTTTCAAAATAGCGACGTAGTTTATGAACGGTCCCTTTCAAGTTTGTAATAGGAATTTGTTGAAGAATAACTAATTTGTTAAATTAACGCATCGAATTTTATTTGACTAACTTTAACTTTAGAAGACACTGTAGGGTGGAAGAACATGCAAATTTTTGCCTAATTAGCTTTGACTTACAAAATATACGATGATTTTGATTGAAGGTGGCTCTATTCCAATCTTCAATATATTTTAAAACTACAACAAATTTGCGAAAATGAATCAAAATAAAAAAACCACCTTCAATGACTAATTTCTACTGATTAACTTAAAGTAAAGGCAATACAAGGTGATGGGAATTTTCTGAACTGGTCACCAGGAAATGAACTTATAAATTAACTTATTAACAAAGCATCAGATTTACTTATTTTATTATTATTACTTATATATTCTAATAATAACTACTATTCACTTTCGCTTAAAAAAACAATTGACGAACGATTCTTCCACTTTCACAGTTTTAAGCTGCACTCTTTGATATGACAGTAGCTGTAATTCTAGTTTGACTTTTATTTGCAATTTCTTCAATTTGATATATTCGAAAGTATAAGGCAAATGGTAACATTGTAATAATAATCACATGATTTAAATTATACTTGTGAAAATTAGATTAAATTGTAATACGGTTTTCCAGAGTATAACGGATGACAATCAACTCACTGTAATTTCACACTCTGTTATTCAACCACCTTTTTCAAATTTTTATTGCCACCTCAATTTAGAAAAAAATGACGATACCTCCTTATTAAACCAATCTCTCTCGGAGTGTGTATCTATAACTTTAAACTAAACTAGCTTCTCTGATTTTTGAGTTGGCCCCTCGTCTTTCTTACACGTACGTTCCTTTGAATTCTTTTAAATTCCGTGAAATGTATTTAAAATCTTTGAATTCTTTTAAATTCCGCGAAAATCTTTGAAATTCTTTTGATTTATTTAAACCTCCTTGAAATCTACTGAATTGCGAGGTGAATTCTCTGAATACGTGAATTCCAAAAATTATCCAAATTCCTTAAATTCCTTGAATTCCGAGAATTCTTCGCATAGGGTCGTTGCATGATTTACAACATATTTAAAAATACTTCTGAATTAAATAAAACACTAGGGACTTCACAAAAATCCTTTTTATTTATAGTCAAAATGGTTATCTATTGTTTATATTTTAAGTGAAAAGTAATTAAATTTTTTTTGCAACGACCCTATTTCCTAAATTTCTTAAATCCCCTTAATTCCGTAAATTCCTTGAATTCCCTTAATTCCTCGAATTTTGCCAATTTCCTTAATTGCCTGAACTCCCTTAATTCTCTGAATTCACGGAATTCTGCGAATTCCCTGAAATCCTTGAATATCATGAATTCCTTGAATTCTCTGAAATCCCCGAATTCTATAAATTCCCCGAATACCCGAATGCCCTTAATTCTTCGAATTCCTTGAATTCCCTGTATTCTTGGAATTCCATAAATTCCTTGAATTCCACGTATTCCTTGAATTCCATGTATTCTTTGAATTCCGCAAATTCTATGAATTCCCTTAGTTCCCTGTACTCCTTCAATCCCCTGGATTCCGTGAATTTTCCTCATTCTGAGAATTCTGCGAATTCTCTGAATTTCCCGAGCTCTTTGAAAACCCAAAGTCCCTGAATTCCTTGAATATCCGAATACCGGAATTCCCATAATTCATTGAATATGCGAATTCCGATAATTGTTTGAATTCTCTGATTTACTTGAATTCCTGGAATTCTGTGAATTCTGCTACTTCCCTGACTTCCTTAAATTCTGTACATTCTACGAATTCCCTTAGTTCCCTATACTCTCCACAGTCTCTGAATTCTCAGAATGGCTCGAATTCCTTGAATTCTGTTAATTCTGAGAATTCTCGTAATTTCGAGAATTCTGTTAATACTAAGAATTCTTATAATTCCTTGAATTTTGCTAATGCCCTGAATTCCCCAAATTTCTTGATTATTTCCTTAAACACCTTAAATTCTCTAAATTTTTAGTATTCTGCGAATTCCCTGAATTCTATAAATTCTCTGAATTCCCCGAAATCATTAAATACCCAAATTCTTAGAATTCCTTGAGTTCCTTGAATTCCAGGAATTGGCTGAATTCTCTGAAATCTGCGAATTCTGTTAATTCCCTGAATTCTTTGAACACCGTAAATGCTGCAAATTTTCCTAATTCCCTGAAATCGAAAAATTCCCTAAATTTGCAGAATTTTACGAATTTCTTGAATGACGTAAATTCTGTAAATTTCCTTAATTTACCGAACTTCATAAATTCTCTGAATTCCTTGAATTCTGTGAATTTCTTGATTTATTTGAATTAGTCACGCCTACCCCGAAAGGGAAATGGCCTAATGGTATAATAATAATAATAATCTGAATTCCTTGAATTCCCTGATTTACTTAAATTCTTTGAGTTCCTTGAGTTCTTTGAATTCCCTTAATTCTCTGAATTCTGATAGTTCATTGAATTTCCATAATTCTGTAAATTCCTTGAATTCTTTGAACTCCCAGAATTCCTTGAATAACTTAAATTCCATGAAATCTCTGAAGTTCCTGAATCTCACAAATTCTGCAAATGTCCTTAACCTTTCGGTAGTCGCGCCCGTTCTGCTCACACGAGTAGTCGCGCGTTGTACTTTTTACAACACCCATGTTTTGTCGTGTTATTGAGGTCCATCAAGCATCTCCGCAATCGAAATTCCCAAATTTTTTGTATCAGAATTTTGGGCTTTTTTGGGCTGTATTGCCGATTTTTGGGCTCCACTACTTTTTTTGAAAATTCAAATTTGGTGTGGAGGTGCTGGCGTGACTCAAGCCAGCACCTCCACTACATAAAAATTTGAAAAAATTAAAAATCAAAGCCAACAGAATTTTGCGCTTTTTTTGGGCTTTTGAACGCGCCAACAACCAATTTCCAAAAACTACCCCTACCGAAAATAAAACTACCCCCTATATAAAAACTCAAACTAGGAAGAAACAAAGTAGACCACAATTTTGGGCTTATTTTGGGCTCTCAAATGCACGGAAAAAAACTCAAAAAACCACCCCCTATGTGCAAAAAAACCACCCTCTTGTCAAAAATAAAATCTGAAAAAAATAAAGTGCATCATAATTTTTGGCTTATATTGGGCTCTCTAATGCACCAAACAAAATTATCAAAAACCACCCTATGTACAAAAAAACCACCCGTAAGTAAAAACTCAAACATGGACAAAACAAAATAGAAAGTAGTGTTGGGCTTTTCTTGGGCTCACGAATGCTTGATTTTTTGTTTGCAAAAACCACCCCTACATCTAAAAACTCAAACGCCTATCTATGAATTCGAATTTGAATTTTCAAGGAGCCCAAAAATCAGAGACTCTATTCACCATATAAAATTCTGAGTCTCAGACATCAGAAACTTAATTTACAAAGTAAATTTCTAAAAAAGATAATTCTTTGACAAAGTCACATCTGCCCGGTACCAAGGGGTTGCTTCTTAACGTTAAGGGTAGGAGCCCGAAATTGGGTGTTGGAATTTTTGAGGAGCCAAAAATCAGAGACTCTATTCACAATGTGAAATTCTAAAAAAGATTGTTTTTTGACAAAGTCATATATGCGTCGTGTCAAGGGGGTTGCTTTTGAACGTTAAGGGTTGGAGACCAAAAATCGATGTTGGTATTTTTGAGGAGTTAAGTGGTGCGGGAAGAGTGGGGGAAGGCATACATGGCGGTCTCACGTCTCCCGTGCATTCGAGTTGCGACTTGTACCAAAAAAATCGGTACTGTTGTACTTTTTACAACAGCGCGACTGCCGAAAGGTTAATTATCTGAACTCCGTAAATTCTATCAATTCCGAGTATTCCCTGAATTCCATGAATTCTCTTAATTCCCCGAATTCTCTTAATGCTTCGAATTCTCTGAATATCCGAATACCCAAATTCCTTAAATACCCAAAATCCTAAAATTCCTTGAATTCCTTAAATTACATCTATACTTTGCGTTCCGTAAATTCTAAAAATTCCCTTAATTCCCGAAACTTTTATATTCCTTGAGTTCCCTAAATTCCTTAAATTCCGTAAGTTCCTTGAATTCTTTGAATTCCGTAAGTTCCTTGAATTCTTTGAATTCCGTAAGTTAATTGAATTCTTTGAATTCCTTAAGTTCCTTGAATTCCCTGAATTTTTTTATTTCTCTGAATTCCCTCAATTCCCTAAATTCGCCAAATTCATTAAATTCTTTTAATTCCTTGAATTCTTCTAAATTCCTTGAAATCTCTTAATTCTACGAATTTCGTAGAATTCAAAGAATTCAGAGAATTCAGGGAATTTAGACGATCTCAAAAGAATTTTAGCGAATTAGAAGTAATATAATAAACCAGAGTGTATTATTTAATAAAGCTGTCTGCTCTTTGCCGCGTATGTGCGATAAAACTGAGGGCCAATTCCAAAAGCAGAGTAGTTAGACGACCAATGCCAAAGTGGTTTTTTGAGATGTGTATCGTACTCCGAGAGAGGTTTTTTTAATATGGACAGGATGTATCGAATTACAAATTTGAGAAAAAATTTTGATTATAGTGTCATTCTATTTGCAACTATCTGAGATTTGTCTATGCTCCTACTTTTTATACAGACGATACGAACACGTTTTCAGAGGGAAGACCGAAAAGCTATCATTATATTGTCTATAATTCCATTCTCAACATTTTGGAAAATATCTGCGAATCAGTTTAGTAATAAGTTTATCATTTTTTTTCTCAAAACTTCATTTATTGTCACCAAGGACTTTATTTCAGATGCTTTCTCACAGACAAAAATCAATCACTTCTAGGGTCACCAACTTAAAACCCAATCCTGGTGGATATTCAACCCACCAGGATTCAATCAGTATATCACAATTTGGTGTCCTAAATCTATCAAAGTTTTAGCTGATCAATCGAGGAGTTGGGTAACGTTTGAGAAAGAAGTTCACTGAGAAACTAAACTTATCTACTGCAATTCACTTTCTTATTGAGAAATGCAAAAATATACAAACTAACGACGTAAAATTATTACTAGCATTTAAATTCCATGTACAAGGTAATTACAAAAAAAAACTTAATCAATACGTCACTTCTATCGTGTACAACAACCCTCGCAAATTCATACAATCTCAAAATCAGGCAACAGGAACGAAGAACTCACGCTTTCATTAAGAGCACACCAGTCGATAAACAAAATTGCCCACATAAAGTCTTGAGTCGTTAAGTATTCTTGCCACTAAGTTACGATTTTCAATTTCGAGTCTCTACATTTTTAAGCATTTAATTTCAAAGTCAAAATAATAATTATTTGAATATCAAAGGCACTTAAAAAGGAAACTTATCTAGACCAGTGTTGGCGTGTAACTTTCGTGATAACTTAGTTACAATCAACAAATTTCACTCTAAATGTAAATTAGTTATAATTTAATAGTTATTTGCAGAAATTGAGTTTAAAAAGTTATTAATTTTCGAAATTGAATAGGTTAGACATGATTTTAATTCTAAATACGATTTAAAGTTTCAACAAAAAATTATTTAAAATACATGAATAAGAAGAAGAATAATAAAGTAAGATATATAATATTTATATATAATATTGAATAAGAAGAATAATTAAGCGTAATTGAAAGCATATCAATAATATTTTATAAAATATTTAATTGAAACATAAGTTTGTATATTTATAAATGTATTCATTTATACATCGTTGAATTAAAAAAATGCAATCTAACCATTTTTAAATTTCAAAATACAAAAATGTAATCAAATTTTAATTTGAGAAGATTTTGACGTTATAAAATTCCAAAATTGAATTGGCATGAAAATTTCCAAGCAAAACAATTTTTTTAAGCCTTTATCGTCGAAAATTTCAAACCACATTTAAATATTTTCAATCTGAAACTCTTTTGAATTCCATCAAATAGAAAAAAGTATATTTTTCAATGAAATTCAATTTCCATTTTTAAATAAATTTATTTATTCCCAAAGTTAATTCTTTGATAACTGTACAGTTTTGTATTTTTTTAAGAATTTGAAAAAAAGTGAAACAGTTTTTAGATTACATCTCAATAAAAATTGTAACCAAAAATTAGAGCTTTTACACTGGTATTTTCAAATCCAAGTGTTTTTATTGATTTTTTAATAAAAAATTAATCAAAAATATAGTTTGAAAATAACTAATTTGTGAAACTGGATGAGCTGGAGATGATTTTAATTTTTAAAATGACTTAACATATCGATGACAAATTTTTAAAATCTAAATTTTGTATACGTTTGAATTTATAAACATATCAAATGATCAATTATATTTGATAAAAAATTCTGATTTAAAAATTTTGCAGGAACACAAAATGGGATTCTTTCAAACTTATAAGTGTGAATATATTTGATAATTATTTATAAATATTTTCATTTATACGTCACCAAATTGAAAAAAAAATAATGCAACCGATTTTAAATTTCAAATTACAAAAAATGTAATCAAATTTAAATATTAAAAATTGTTGGCTCTATCAAATTCAAAAATTGAATCAAAATTGACATACAAATTTCTAAGTAGACCAATTTTCATTTTGAAAGCATTTCTCATCAAAAATTAAAAGACATTTAAATATTTTAAAATTTGGATGCCATCAAAATGAAAAAGAAATTTCAATACAGCAAAGTTTGGACAATTTAAACAAATACAATGAAGGTAAATGAAATTTAAAGTTTTACAATTTGAAGCATTTTTTAAGTCCACCAAATTGAAAAAAAAAATTCAGTTAAATTCAGCGAATAATTTTTGTTTAATTCCATTATCTTGAAATTTCAAAGTTTTTGAGAAAGTTGAATAATAAAAAAATGGAAATGATTTTTTGATTGAATCCAATAAAAAATTGTAACCCAATATAAGAACTTGAACACTGATTTTTCAAATTCTTATGTTTCAAATAATTTTGGAACCAAAATAATTTAAACCACAATATTTCAAAAAGAATCTTTCTAAATTTTTTGTATTCAAGCTTAAATTTCCAAATTTAAAAGTGTTCTATACTTTTTAATGTAATTTTCTGCCACTTTACAGTTAAATTTTCTCATATTTTATACGTAAGTATATAAATAATAAGGGCAAGTTTTTTAATGATTCAGTTCATAATAGAATAAAAAATTATAAGGAATTACATTCAAAATTCCTCTAATTTGAAATATTTAACATTTTGTAGGCATTATAAATTAAAAATATTAATAATTGAATTCTTCACAAAACTGAAATTTTAATGTTTACAGTTAAAACTGATTAAGACATAACAAATTTATTCAAAATTTCAAGAGCACAAACTTGAAAAAATTCTATATTCAACCTATTTAAGTAATGTTTCAATTAATAACAGAATTTAGCAACAACGAGGAAATTTACGCAGCAATTAGAATGACATTGTAACCGATTAAAATAATAAATACTTTAAAAATTACAAACTATACTTAATAATTGAATATAGTTAATATCAGCCTTGGATTGAAATATTAAAATTCTTTTTTTTTTATATAAAAACGTAAATAACTGTAAGTTTGGCAACTTGACTGTAACTTAACAGCTTTTTTCAGTAACTTTCCCAACACTGATCTAGACTTTGACTGCACCCAAATCCTCAATTTGGTGTCACAGATTCATATAATCATGATCGCGTGATATACATTTATATCGTCGAGTTAATTCTCGGCAATTTTAAAATGTGACAGGATCTCAACGAGTTTTTCATCTCTCGTCGATCCACCCTCCTGGAACTATCTATTTTTCCTAAGTCTTTAGTACATCATATCATCACGCCTATCTAAATACAACGCTAACTAAGCCCGATTATTTCGGAAGCAATCTGTTATTCGTAGACGTACAATGAGCAAATATTCCTAGGCTCGACGTTTCAGCTCAACTGAAAAAACTGATCGTGAAAATAAGCCTATCAGACTTAGAAATGTCCAAGTCCCTATATTTTAAATTAACTTCAAAGCTGAACTGGAATACTGGACTTTGTATAAAAAAGGCTTTTGAACTGAGGCCAAGTCAAATTTGATAAAATTGACTTGATTCTTTAATTGACTTGACTTGAAGTTGGAATTGTTTTTCCAGAGGCAGAGAGTAATCTAAATGCTAATAGAAAAACTAGATGACGATCAGAATTCATCTTACAGTGAGGAAAATATTTCTTCGTTGAAATCAGAAACGATGTCTTGATGAGAGCAACGAGAAACTATCGTGCCTGACTCTAATCCTAAAAGGTACTCAACTAAAAAATTCTGACCTAGGTGATAATGAGCCCATGAGTTTTTGGGTCTGATGTTCTAAATGCGTCGGCAATGTCTGCATTATACCGATTATCCTCACTGTTTCCCACTATTTATCAAAAATCTTACATAGAAGATACACAATGGATTTGTTTCGAGTGGCACATAAGCTCTTCTTATGTACAGTGATTGTTTCGATTTTCAATCTTTAGTTGCAATATTTGCAAAACTTCGTTGTTGACAAAAAGTCACTAGATGTTGAATCGGTCCAGGGATTTTAGGCCTCTTTAGCTTTTCCATTTCTAATACCGTTGCTCAATTTCTGTTCCTTTTCTGCGCCTCTGGTCTTCTCCTTTGTCGACTCGATCGATTTTTGTTGTTTCTGCTTTTGTTTTTCTGTCGTGTATGCTTTGTTGTAGAAATCTGAGAAGAGGAAGTAGAAGAATGATGCGTTGGGCAGTATTAGTAGTAGAGACCATTTCGGGTAATCACAGTCGTGGAAAAGCAATTGACAGCTGTGCAAAAATGCCAGGCAGAATTGACCCTGGAAAATTCAAGGATATGTTGAGTATCATCGATAATTATGTGAAAGAATTAGACTTGAGATCGCTCAGAGTGATAAATATGGAAAAAGTAATTACCATTTGCAGTGTCGTTATGTATTTCTTCCACCAGAGGTATTTCTGGTACTGAGGTAGAAGAGCTGCGAGGAGGTAATAGGTGTACATGATAATGTGTACGAAGCTATTGATGACACCTGAAATATAAAGAAATTACCTTTTTTTTCTATTTAACTAGAAAAGAAACACGCGCGTTATGAGCGCGAGTGTTATTTTGTTTATCGCGCGCCATTTTTAAATTAAAATATAAAATTTATACTAATATAAAATTGTTGTATTTTTATAGTATCTATTATTTGAGTTGAAAATTCTACTCTTCTGTTAAAAATTCTCCTGTGTGGTTAAAAATTCATCTTTTTGGGTTGAAAATGCAACTGTTTTAGAAAATTCCTCTTTTGACTTGAAAATTTAAAAGTTTGCTATAAAATTCAACTACTTGGTTCAAAATGAACTTTTCTGTTGAAAATTTATCTTTTTGTGTTGAAAATTCAACCGTTTCGTAAAAACCTCGTATTTTAGCTTGGAAATTCAACAGTTTGGTAACAAATTAAACTATTCGTTCAAAATTTATGTTATTTCTTGAATAAAAAATCTTTCTCGGTTGAAAATTCAACTCTTTTCTTAAAAATTCATCTTATTGGTTAAAAATTAAATTTTTTCTTGAAAATTCATACTTTTGTGTTAAAAATTCCATTGTTTTGTCCAAAACTCGTATTTTGGTTGAAAAATTTAACAGTTTGGAAGAAAATTCAACTATTTAGTTGAAATTTATGTTCTTTTTGCAACGAAAAATCTTTCTTGGTTAAAAATTAAACTCTTTTGTTAAAAATTAGTCTTTTCAGTTTGAAAATTCAACTACTTGATTGGAACTTAAACTAATTTGTTTAAAAAATAATATTTTTGTCTTAGATTCATCGTTTTAGTTAAAAATTCATCCACCCGGTTGAAAATGTAACTATTTTTTTAAAAAAGTAGTTTTTTAAATGAATATTTTAAACTGAAAATCTAACTATTCCATTTTCGATTAGAAATTTATATTTTCTAGTGAAAAATTCAACTATTTGGATGAAAATTAATGTATTTTAAAAAAAATTCAACAATTTTTTAGAAAATACAACTATTTGGGTCAAAGTTAACTTTTTTGTTAAAATTTTTATTTTCGGGTTGAATATTCAACTTTATTCCAGAAATGTCATCTTTTTGGCTGGAAAATTTAACAATTTGGTTGTAATATTTTTTCTTTCTTGACTGAAAAATCTTTTTTGGTTAAAAAGTCAACTCTTTCGTTGAAAAATCATCTTTTATGTTTGAAAGTTCAACTACTTGGTTGAAACTTAACTATACTTTATTTCGATATGAACTCTTTAAAAAAAAAAATTGAGGCGAAAAAAATTAAGACAAAACATGTATAATTATTTCAATAATTTATTAGATGTAATTCGAAAGTTTGAGTTCAACCACGCAAGAATATTTTTCTTATTAAAAGGGATTATTTGTAAATTTAATTTTCAAAATTTTAAATTTAAGATACAACAAGAACTTCAAGTAATAAAAAGCCAATCAGGTTTACAACAATAGTTTCGAGATTCTAGAAATATATCGTTTCACCACTGTTTTTAGATAGGATTGATAAAGGTGAAAAGAACTGGGCAATGGGGAGATTTTTCTATTAGATTAAATATCAAAGGATAAACTTATGTCTGTACAAATTTCGTTTAGAAACATGTTTGAAGTTAAAAAGCACCTGAAGTTTCGAAATTTTCAAAAATCGATTCTAAATTATAAAGCATCTCTGAAATTTGAAGGGTTTAAATTTTTAATTTAAAAATACTGAAATTATAAATTTTAAGAGTGCTACAGTTAAGAGTACTTGTTTACTTTTATGACTTTTCCGAATTTCACAGTAAAAGGCTTAAAACCTTCTGGAGAATCTTCTTTATAGTCCAAAAGTAAAATATCAGTCAGGAGAGATAAAAAAACGTTTGTGTTCTGCCCAAAGACAAAAATAATCAATTTTTTTTATAATTGTTGTTTTTTCCTTCTTTTTCTTCAAAGAAATTACATCGTTAATGTAGTTCTAAATATTTTCGAGTTTTAATCTCTTTTGTTTTTTTATCAAAAATAAATTCTGTAACTACAATGAGAGAATTCACCAAATATTTGAAGTTATTGGTTCTGTACAAGTCAATATAAAATTTCATAACGAAAGGTGATATACCTTCTTATTCATTTTTTAAATAATATTATTAAACTTTCATTAAGATTGCAAAAAAGAAATTATAAATTTGTTGCAATGAAAAATTCTGCTATGTTTGAAAAAACCAAAATATGAATCGATTAAAGATTTATTAATCATGTATGATAATACATTTAATCTAATTGTTTCAATAAATTTAAATATTTGTTAAGTAATTTTAATATTAAACAGTTGATTACTTAATTAATTAAAATCCGATGTTTAGCGTTTACTTGGGACAAATAATTTGTTGAAAAACAAGAAAATTGGAATAGAGAATTGAGAAATGAATGAAGAATTTAGAAATTAAATATATAAAAACGTTAAAATTTGGAAAACTTGAAAAGATTTAAAGGTTCTTCTTTGAAATTCCTTTGCATTTGAAATTTGTCCGAAATAGTCGTTAAACTTGGAATTTTAATAAATTAAAATTCAATAAGTCGGACGTTAACATCCTTTAAAATGGAACAACATCTTTCAAAAATATTAGTTGATTACTTGGAAATATTTTAATACTAAAAATTAAAAAAGTCCATGATTAGTATTAAAATTATAAATATGTTAAAAAATATGGTATAATTAAAAATTATAAAAATTTTTTTTATTTCAATTGTAAAGGGAGACCTGGGAAAGAGAAGAGTAAATTCGTGCATACCCTACATATTTTCCAGGTGAAAAAATTACCAATAATTGCTACTTTGGCAACCAGATGACATGATGTGATTTTTCAAAGTTTTTAACTTTTTAAAACACTGGATGTTTAAGTTACATTTTAAAGCTCTTAAAGATAACTGACGACCTTAAATTTAAAGTGCTTCAAATGTCAGCGTTTTAAATTTATTGGCACCAAACAATTGTGTATTTTAGCATGACGTCACGGTCATGATAGGATAGGTGGAAATGTCAAGAATGTCAGCATAGTTGGCATTTACATGTGAATGCATACGACTTTTTTGAAAAAATATTCTAAACGTAAAAGTAAGTTATAAGTACATATACGAACAGTAATATTTTTCAAGGGTAAAATGCATTTGCGCAATTATACTTCATATCCTTTTATCCGTTCAAGACCTTTCGGTTTCACGAAATAAAATAACATCCAAAATTTGAGGTTATAGTACCAGATTGATTTAATCAGAATCATGAGAATCGGGCACTCTTATCTCAAATTTTTGATATTTTATTTGGCGAAACTTAAAGGTCTTCAACCGATAAAAGGATGAAACATAATTGCTCAAGTGCATTCTACACTTGAAAAATAGTACTATTTATACATGTATAACTTGTTTTTACGTTTAGAATATTTTTTTGCAAAAAGTCGCATTCACAAAAGTCGCATTCAAAAGATTGAAAAGTTGCATTCACATGTAAACATGTACAAAGTAAGCTAACCCTCCTGATATTTCCACCTATCATATCACGCCCGTGACATCAAGCTAAAATAAGTAATTGTTAATTTGTTATCTTCAACGCTTTTAGTTGAAACGCTCGTAAATTTTTGAACATCCTTAAAGTAATTCGAAGTTTTTAAACTTTAAATTGAAAATTAGTCAAAGCAAAGATATCTTTAATCAAATTAGGCACCGATCATCTAAAAAAAGGTTTCGTATCATTTTAAGACGTTAATTAAATCTTAAAACAATCCTTAAAAAGCAAATTTTAAACTTAAATAAATTAAAAAATTTTCGAACATTATTTTCTTAAAAACAAAGGTTAATTAAGTCTTTCAAACCTCCTGACGGCTTCTGCCCGGGGTCAGGAAACGTAAACATTATTTCAAACGTTTAACATTCGAATTATAAATTCCATTATAGTTTTTCAACGATTAAAAAAATTGAACAAAATAAAACAATGTTAACAAATTTTCAGTTTAAAAACATTAGACGTGGCTCAGAACTTAAAATTGGGATATGATTTCAAATGCAATCTTAATTAAATTCACATATCT
Organism: Andricus curvator; assembly: GCA_932195095.1. NCBI lineage: Eukaryota > Metazoa > Arthropoda > Insecta > Hymenoptera > Cynipidae > Andricus > Andricus curvator. Next base: position 542,596 of record CAKNYM010053305.1, on the reverse strand, counting down.
ATTTTTAAACTGAGTCATCCAAATAAAAAATTGTGAATTTCAAGAGAAATTAACAAAAAAAGTCCAGGATTCAAAAAGGTGCAATTTTTAATGAGTGCAAAAATAAAAATAAGGTAGGGTGACCAGACGTCCTGATTTATCGGGCCATATCCTGATTTTTTTATCGCTGTCCCGATTTTCTGATTTTTTTTTTGCTATGTCCTGATTTATTATGCCCGAAAACAAAAATTCGCGATTTTTAAATGCGCGAACCTATATTTTGTTCACAATTTCTGAGGGCGCAGTCTCATTATGACTGTCTAATTGAATTTCAAAAACTTGTCATATTTGTGGCATTTTACTAATATTTAAAAAGAAAGGAAAAAATCGAAAGTTCTTGAAAATTCAACTGTTTTGTTGGACATTCGTCTTCATTGGTTGAATTCAACTGTTTTTGGTTTCAAATTAAGATCTTTTTTTAGTGAAATATCAACTATTACATTTTTCGTTGAGAATTCAATTAGTCAAAAGTGAAACTACTTTATTCAAAATTTCTTTTTTTGGCTGATGACTCATTATTTTTACTCAAAATCCATTTTTTCGGTTAAAAGCTTAACTATTTCGTTAAAAATTTGTTTTCAGTTAATTGAAAATTATTTTTTGAACCAAAAATTCAACTATAACATTTTTGGCGAAAAATTTATCTTTTTTAGTTGAAAATTCTTATAATTTGATAAAAATTAATTTTTTTGATTCAAAATTAGTTTTGTTGTTAAAGATCAGTTTTTAAGTGGAAATATAAGTATTCCATTTTTGGTTGAAAATTGATCTTTTTTAGTTGAAAATTCATGTATTTTGTTGAAAATTCGACTTTTTTGGTAGAAAATTAATATTTATGATCGAAAATTCATCCTTTTGGTCGAAAATTCAACTATCTGGTTTAAAATCAATTTTTTATGGTTCTTGAAAATTCATTTCTTTGGTTAAATTTTTTTGTTTTAATTAATTTTTTTAACTGTAAATTTAAGGCAGTGTTTATACGTCCGGACACAAGCCACGCCTTCCCTTTTCCAGCTTCCCCTTCCTCTTGCCAGGTCCGTACGTTTAGACTAGACCGTGTTATAAACGTACTGACTGACCGGACGTTTAGACTCGGCCTAAATTTAACTACTCCGCGTTTGGTTGAAAATTTCTCTTCTTTGGTTGAAAATTCATGGACTTTGTTAAAATTTCATGCATTTTGTAGAAATTTCATCTTTCGTGGTAAAATATTAATCTTCTTGAGGAAAATTTCGTCCTTTTGGTTGACAATTAATTTCTTTGGTCGAAAATTCAACTATTTTTTCATTGAAGATTTATTATTATAGTTGAAAATTAATTTCTTTGGTTAAAAATCGAACTATTTTGTTGAAAATTCATGTATTTTGTTGAAAATTCATCCTTTTTGGTAACAAATTAATATTATTGATTGGAAATTATTCTTTTTGGTTGAACGTTGAACGGCCAGGGAAAATGAACAATTGGTCAAGAAAGTTTCCCCGATTTTTTTGGAAATTTGTATTTTGTAGCAACCCTGTTTTTTAAATAACGCGCCTTAAGTTTTAAGCAATATATATTCGAATACAACATCTAGAAATTGGTTAATCTTTGAATTGGAAACGATTTTAAATTCAGATTTTTCTAAAAATTGTGTCAAATACATTAAAATCTAATATAATGACGCATAAATTTAAATTCTCACCAATAAATGTTCCATGGCCACCAGGATAATATTTAGTAGCACCCCACGCAATCATTGGCATGACAGTGTGATGATACATATGCAGAAACGTAATCTGCCTTTCCTTCTTTCTCAGCACGAAAAATACTGTGTCCAAAAGTTCAGATATTTTCGCCAGGAAGTAGATATAAACTCCTCTAGCAACCTATCAAATAATTATTAATTAAGATATAACAGAGTCTTTATTAATAAATAAACCGTTAAAAACCCGTTATCAAAGTTTCAACATTTTTATTTCTAATTTTTATTTTTTTATTTCCTAACATTAAAAAGACAAACAATTTGAAAATCCATTATCAAACAAATTTTTTAATATTAAGAGTGCTTCAAAATTTTAAAACAATAATTAATAATTTCGAATTGAAAATGCTTTACATAAAACAAAAATATATTGCAAGATTTTGAATTGCAACATTTTTATATCAAACTCTTTTATATTTGAGATAAAATTTCTAAAAAGGAAAATATTCTGAACAAAATTCAAAGGAATCGTACTTGTATGATTTCTCAATCAAAGCGTTTAAAATTGAATAATTTGAAATTAAAAGTGTTTGAATTTGAAAAATGTTCAATCAGAAGCTCTCAAAACAAAGAATTTCGGTCTAACATTTGGAGAATTGGTCAATTTCATTAAAAGGATTTTAAAATTGTATACATGTATGTATGTATTTATTCTCTCCCTTTTACGGGTTTGAGGGCCTCCGCTCCCTTCACAGTACGTTACAAAACCACTTATACTACCTTAATAATACTTACTACCTAAATAATAATATTCTACTTATATTAACTTATTTACTATCGCTTTGTCTTAACCTAATTATTTTCGAGATTTGCTGACTATTGATTTTCCTGGGCTTCCGTTTCCTCTTACCATTTCCGTTAACATGATTTTTCAAGCTTTATTTACATTAGTTTCCTTGACTAGGAGTACGCGCTTGGCCTTTCCCTACTACATGCCCTTTACTTTCTCTCATTTCTTCCAGTCTCATCATCCAGCTTGCCCCTTGTCCACTTCCATCCAAGATCCACCTTATCCTGTCATCCACACTCTCCCCACCTGTTTCATCCCCCGTACATCTCTCTAAAACATGCCCCCATGATTCTATCTCGTAATTACAGACTCTACATCTTCTTTCCTCTTCATCCATCCAGTACCTATACTCTCTCATTCCTTCTCCCATCCTAAATCGTATAACGTGGTTCCATTTACTCTCCTTTTTAATCTTTCTTAAATATTCTGGTTCTCCTTCAGCCTTCACTACCTTATAACACCTGTTATACTTAGATTCCACGATTTTTTTCCATCTTTCCTCCCCCTCCTTAATTATCAGTTCATTCTCTAACTCTTGCCATACTCTGACATCTGCTCTTATATCGCATTCCCTCCTCCTATGTTGTCTCTCTTCCTCCCACCTTGATCCTTCTGTGTTACCCCTAGTCTCTTTGTTTACTACTTCCCTTAGACAAGCTTGTGCTATCCTGCTTCCCTCCCCCCTCTTTAGTTTCTCCTCAAAGTTCCATGCTCTCTTCATTTGTCTAATAACCATTTTACTTTTACTTAATTCCTCCCTCAACATGTATCCTGGGCAGCTCCAGCTCACTCCCATTACCCATCTCAAGAATCTCTCCTGCATACTTTCCACCCTCTTGTGCTCCTTCCATCCCCAGATCTCCACTCCGTAACTTAGGACTGACCATACCAACGCATCAAACATCCACAGTCTCATTTTCCAATCATCTTTAAACCTTCTCTTCCCTATACCCCACACCTGCCCCATTACTTTAGTCGCACATTCTATCCTTCTCCTCACCTGCAGTTCAACCCCTCCTTTCGACTCAAACCAGAAGCCTAGGTAACTAAATTCCTCGACCTGTTCCACTTTCTCCCCGTACATCTTCCATTCATATTCTACCTTTGTCCTTCTCTTCCTGAACATCATCACCTTCGTCTTATTTACATTTACCGTTAAGTCTTTAATTCTCACATACTCCTCGAACACTCTCATTATGAGACTCATCCCTCTCTCGTCATCCGCTAATAAGACTATATCGTCTGCATACGCTAAGGAATATACCTTGCTATTTCCCAAAGCCGTTCCCCCTTTTCCTTTCTTCTCCAGTTTCTACTATAGATCTGCCAACAAGAGACTGAATAGTAGTGGGCTCAATGGGCACCCTTCCCTGAGCCCCCTTCCACTCCAAACAATCTCCCCTTTTTGTTTCCCAATCCTCACCCTTATCTTAGTCTCTTCGAATATCTCCTTTATCCTCTCGACCAACTCTTCGTCCACCCCCTTCTCTTTCATCACCTGCCATAACACCTTCCTGTTTACCGAGTCAAATGCCGCTTTAAAGTCTACAAATAAGGCCACTAATTTCCCTTTCTTCCTCCCTAAACTCCTATTCACAAGATAATTCAGTACGTAGATGTTGTCTACTGTTCCCATCCCTTTTCTGAAGCCCGTCTGATTGTGTGGAATAATCCCTTTCTCATCCACCTCCGTTTCTAATCTCTTTCTGAGAATCTCCGTATATATTTTGTAGCCCACCGACATAAGTGTGATTCCCCTATACTCCTCCACCTTCTTGCCCTCTCCTTTCTTAATTATCGGCACCACTAACCCTGTCCTCCATTCCTTAGGCCATCCCTCTCCTCTCCAAACCTTTTTGCATACCTCCCACCATTCCTTTCTCACCCCTTCTCCTCCAAAACTCAAAGCCTCGTTCTCAATATCGTCCTCACCTGTTGCCTTGTTTCTTTTGAGCCTCCCTATCGCTCTATTAAATTCCTCCCTACTTATCGCATTATTGCTATCATCTTCCCCTTCTATTACTTTCCTCTTTTCCCCCAACACCTTATTTTCCACTCCTCCCAACAGTCGCTTAAAGTACTGGGTCCACTCATCCATCTCGATTTCCTCATTGATGCCCTTCCTTCCTCCTCTTTCCCTATTGATCACATCCCATTCCCTCCCTTCCCTGATTGATTTTTCCACCTCTTCCATATACCTACTTTTCTCCAACTGCCTTTTATCACTTAACAATCTTTCATGTTCTCTCTTTCTCCTATTATATTCCTGTTTCCCTATCTCCCCTTTTCTCCACTTTTTTACATTTTCCTTCATTCTATCTTTACTCTCCTTACATTCTGCGTCCCACCATCCCCTCTTTATTCCCTCCTCTTCTCTTGGCCTTACCTCTTCTTTTATCCTCTCGGTTAGTTCTTTTATCTTTTCAAGGCGCGTGTCCACGTCTTCCCCTTCCATTCCTCTAATCTCCTCGTTCTCCATTCTTTCTTTAAATTCTCTCAATTTATCCTCTCCCCATCTACCCATTTTTACTTTCCTTTCGCCAGTTCTTACCCTTTTTTCGCTATGCCGCTTCCATCCTGAGCATTTCAATGTCGCTATTAGCGGGAAGTGTTCTGAGCCTATTTCATTACCTACTTCCATTTTATCCATTCTCTTCCTTATTCTTTCTTCTGCTAGAATGTAATCAATCACTGTCTCCCCTTTCCCTATAAAAGTCAATTCTCCTTCTTCATCTCCCCTTATATTTCCATTGCAGATAAACCACCCCTCCTCTCCTAATAAGTTCAAAAGAGTTTTACCCTCTCGATCTATCTCCCTGTGCTTAGAATTTCTTCGAAAAGTTTCGCTTTCTTCATCCCATATCTCCCCCCCTAACTCTCCTGTCCACGCGTTCAAGTCTCCTCCTATCAAGACCAACTCTTCATTCCTTCCCTCCATCCATTCCCTTAATACTCTCCATCCTTCCTCTTCTCCTCTCCTTCTATACACACAAACGATCGCCACCTTCTCTTTTCCTACCTTTATTCTTCTCACCATCACGCCTTCCAGCTTTTCTTCTCGCTCTTCCACTCTTTCATTTCTCATCAGCTCCTTCTTAACCCCTGACACCATGCCTCCCATCGCTCTTCCCTTCTCATGTTCTTTTCTCGCTTCTTGCATTGTCCATACATAACCCTTCGGCAACTTTCGTTTCAAGCCCTTCCAATCCTTTTCATCCACCCACGTTTCACTCAGCATTACCACGTCCCATTTTCCAATAGCCTCCCAGAACCCCTCGTTCTTGTTTTTTAGCCCTGACACATTCCAGAAAGCCACACTCACTCCTCTCTTTTTGTCCTTCCCCCTCCTCCTTCCCGTGCTCAGTTTTTCTTCTCTGGTGGAAACCCCGCCCCGCCTCTCCTACTCTCATTACCTTCGTTTACCCTTCTCTCAAGTATCGATCCCTCTGCTCTCAGCTCTTCTCTCTTTTCGTCCCAGATCCACTTCATCCCATTCACCCACAACCTGTCTTTTCCCATCCAAACATTACCCCCGTTCCTCCTCTCTATCCATGCTCTCCGTTCGATCATCCACTTCCTCTTTCTCTCTCTCCATGTCAGGTCCTCTTCAATTCTTTCATTCCTACCCTTTAGTACCCTTTTCCGTTCCATAATTTCTCTCTTCTCCTCCTCGCTTCCCACTTTCACTATGAGCACACCTGTCTTCCCTTCTGTCTTTCTCCCCAGTACCTTCACTGCCTCCACTCTCACCTGAGCCCCAATATCATTCATCAGCTTCTCCACTTCTTCCTTTCCCGTGTCGCTTTCTACTGTCATTCCTTTAATTACTATGTTTCGCTTTCTTTTCATTTTCTCTTCTCCTTCTAGTCTTACTTCTATTTCATTCAGCCGTATGCGCATTCTCTCATTTTCTTCCTGCAGTTTCTTATCATCCCCCTTGACTACGTCTCCTAATCCCACCTCTTCCTTCTTTTCACTCTCGCATTCTAGTTTCCTGACCCTCTCCTCAAGCAAACTCATTTCAGCTCTCCTTTCTTTCTCACTCTCTATCTGTTTACTCTCTATACTATCCAGTTTCCTAAACACCTCCTCTTTCTCGGCCTTCCACAGAGCATCCCACTCCTCCCATTTCTTTCTCATTTTTTTCACTTCTTCCCTGACTTCTTCCCTATGCGTCCTCGCTCTGTCAAAACCTTTGCAGGTTTCCTCTCTGAGGCCTCTGATGAGTTTCTCGAGGCCTTCTAAACTACTCCCCCCTGACCTCCTTTCAGGTGGTGTTCTCTGCCTGATCTTCTTGAGCGCTTTCTCATTTTCCCCTTCCTCATCTGACTGGTCTCTAACCCTTTTATTATCCTCCGACTGCTCCCCTTCGCTACTCGTGGTCGCTGGTTGTCGCCACTTATCAAAAAAGCCCTTCGCGTTCGTACTGTTTAGACTGTGCGCTCTTTGTAGTCTTTGCAGGTTCGTCGGTCTGCCTCGTTTGCTTGCTACCGTCTCTTCCCCCCCACCCTTATCGAGCTTTACGAATACCTCTGCCTCAACACTACTCTCATTGCTGACAATGCTACCTTCGATGTTCGCGCTCGCCTCATTCTCTTGCCTACATTCGCTGCCAATTCTCGACCCTCTCTCTGTATCCGTCTCCTGCTGCCCTCTCTCTGTCCTTTCTGGACTTCGTGTAACCAGCATTCTGCCGCGTATTCTTTCCTACGTCACGTTTTCTTTTCCCTCGCTTTCAATCCCCCATGCAAATCGTCCAATCTAGATCTGAAGCCACCACTCTAAAAAATCACTGAAAATCTCTTACACTATAACTCACCACTCTTAAAAAACTGTCTCTTCTCATTCATCCAACCCTCATGCTCACCTGTCCCTCACCCCGCGTTAAAACACACCACTTTTCACAACCCTTCCTAACCTCAAAATCCTTCTCTTCCACTTTTGACAATTATATATCATTCACCACCCTTCTACCAACCCCTTCACTCTCACTTATTCCTTAGCCCTTAAACACTCTACTCACCGCCCTTTCTCCTCTCACACTCCCTCTTTCCCTTCACCAAAGCCAAAAAGTTAGCACCACAAAAATCACCAACAATCGCGATCGGTACCGGAAACGGAAGCCATAAAATTGTATACATAATTTAGAATTCAAAGCGTTCAAAATTGAATGATAGAAAATTTTTAACTTTTGAATTTAAATAACTTTTAATTCGAAACGACTGAAATTTGACAATTTGAAATTGAAAACTAAGTTGAATGTTCCGAAGACAAAGCTTTTGAAATTCTGTAATTTTAAATTATTATCACATGAAAGAAATTACAATTTTTGATTTATTTTTAAATAAAACTTTTTAATTCTATTATTTTATTTGAATTAAAAAAAAACAGAACGAATGGCAGATTCTTATATATAATTTCAGTCTATAGTAAAATATGAGAACACTTGTTCAGATTAGATGTAAAGAAAATAATTACCCTAATTGCATCTGGCGAATTGGAGAAATCCACAGGTTCGCATTTCCAGCTGTATTTTTTCAACCATGCTGCATCGAGCCCCTCATAAAATAACCAGATGCTGAGTAATACTTGAATAAAATTGTAGACAACCAGAACATTATTAAGTCGATAGGGTTTTCGATGTTCCATGTGTTTTGGGCCCCATGACAGGATAAAGTAAAGGTATCCAATCAGGATACTTGCCCCTGGCACGGGGGATCCTATCAGGAACCAATGATTCGTCCTGGGATCTGAAAATCGAGTAATCAATATTATTCAACCAATAATAATCAAAATCGCGTGATTATGCGTGATTATTTATTGTGTTCCTCAAATTTTTAAATTACAATATGAATTATTACAAAAATTTTATATTTCATAGTATCTATTATCTAAAATAATGGAAAAGAAAAGCAAGAACAATATTTCTGATAATTGATATCATAACTTCAAAATCAATATAATTAATATATAATATTTTTGTGCAATATATAATGAAACCGTTGCATTTTTCTTCAAAAATACCAATTCCAGGCGAGAAAACTAATAGAACCTGAAGTTGTTGAAAATATTCTGTTTAATTTTTGAAGTCAAATGATTTTTTTCTCTGTGAGAATGTTTATTCTTTTCATCAAATATACGTCGCTATAATTTTTCAAAGAATTCTTTAACCACAATGTTTTTTGATAACTTTGTATCTTCACTATAGTGTGATTTAAGACAAATTCCACTTTCACAGAAATAATTTATAATAATGACAAAAAATTCTGTACATTTTACTTTTTTTCAATACAAAATTTTTATATAATTATCCAACTGCTAATTCTTAAAGATTTAATAAAATAACTGATGAGGGCCACCATTGTATGCCGAAAAGTTTGGAACAATGTAACTATTTTCAATTTACCTGACCCTGAAGCCAACAAGGAAAATCAACATTCTCAAAGAAATTTATTATTGAGAGTTGACAGAATTTCCCCATCGATTATTACAGATGATTTTCTTTAAAAATAAGCGATTTTCGGTGAAAAACGCTCACTGTTTGAGATTGCAAATCTTCTCAACCTAATGCTTTTTCTATACAATAACCGATCTCTAATTTAAAAAATGTTAACGTAACATAAAATTGTAGCTCTTCTTTGAAATCTCTACAGATTTCCAGTGAAAAAAGTGAGCATAACCGAAAATTATTTAAAAATAATGCTGCCAAATCCAAAAGTTGTATAAGTTTAATGATTTTGAATCATATTCTGAAGAATAATGATAATCTGAAAAATCTTATTATTTTTTGTCGTCCCGAATTTTCAGGTGGGGGCGGGAAGGCACCCCTGTGATTGGCCATAGAAATAATGTTGGTGAAACACCTACCCCTTTTCCAACGTCTCGTGGGGGCGGGAAGGCACCCCTGTGACTGGCCACATAAATAATATGGGTCCAACCCCCCTAATTTTTCGGGACGACTAGACACAGCCTTATTAAAAATAACAATTTTCGACGAAGAAAACTAACATACCATAGCAAATAAATGTTCCAATTTGTAAATCTTCTTTTAAATTTATATCGACATTTCTGGTGAAAACCAAAAGCTTAACCTAAAATCGTTCAAAAAATTTGAAAATCTTCTTTGAAATCTAATTACTTTTCAGTCAAACTAGCCAATTTCAAGAGAAACACTCCAACATAACGTAAAGTTGTTAAAAAATTGTGAATATTGTATAAAAACGAATGATTTTTTTTTTAAATAAAAATAATTTCCGACCTGAAACTGTTCAAAAATTACAAATCTTGTTCGAACTATAATGATTTTTACATATTTTGATGTTACGGTACTGACCAGATATTTATCAGGAAATATTTTATGTTAATTATTTTTAGTCTAGTAATCTTATATTAATATTTGTAAAAGTATTGAAAGATATGTAAATTTAAATATAATAAATAAAAATAAATAATATATTATAATTAATATAAGAATTAGAATCAATATAAATATAACTATAAATTTATAATATTATATTTTTGTAAAATATATCCCAGCGGAGCTAGACAGTAATTTTTCACAATTTAAGAATAATACCAATATTTTTTAAGAAATTGATATACGACCAGTAGACTAAAAAGAAATAACATAAAGTATTTAATTATTTTTGTTTTAAAACATCAATTTTGAGTGTAAAACTTTAACGTAACGTTAAATGGTTAAAACATACTGAAAATATTTAATATTTAATCTTTTTTGATCAAAAATGTAAATTGTTGAAAAATTCTTAATCATTGAAATCTAATAATATTTTGCTAAAAATGCTAATTTTGGTTGAAACGTTAACAGGGTCTGAATTTTTAGAAACTTTAAGTGATTTTCGAAACTTTATGATTTTATATTAAAATTTGTTTAAAAAAATTATTATACATTAATTTATTAGTTCATTTGAAGATTTTCATTTAATTCTTCTCATTTCGCATGAGGTTTTCTACGATGTTTCTTATTAAAAGGGATTATTTGTTGGTACAATTCTCAAAATTTCAAGTTTAGGATATAAAACAACTTCAAGCAATTAAAATCAAATCTGGTTTTCAAAAACAATGATTGCGAGTTTTTCAAGCCATATCGTAACACTACTTTTTTTATATGGGACTAGCATCATTAGCACTAGCATCGTCAGTTCAGTTTTTCGTTTTGAGAAGAAAAATAGTTTTAAATACAAAAGAAAATTTCAACTATTTATGATATTATGTATGTACATATATTATTATATAATGTAATAATGTAATAATGTAATAATGTAATAATGTAATATTATATTATGTATTTCTAACAAACAAAAAAATCAATATTTTACAAAAAGACGATTTTTCTACAACACAGTTTAATTTTTTATTGAAAAATATGTATTTTCAACAAAAAAGTTAATTTTCAATAAATTATCTAAATTTTCTCCCTAGAAGATTAATTTTCTACCAAAAAAGATAAATTCTGAACGAAAAATGTAATAGTTGATATTCCAATCCAAAAAGATTTGACTTTTAAATAAAAAACAGTTGAATTCATAGAACAAAAAAAACTAATTTTCAACAAAAGAATTGAATTCTGAACTAAAAAGATGAATTTTCATAGTATAGTTCACATTATAACTGAATGAGAGTTCGGCTATGACCTCGGTAGCGTTCAGACGTGCTTGAAGCTTGCTCAAAAGAGGCTTAATTTCTGTGAGTATTATGTGTATAAGGTTCTGATTAAATACGGGAATCTATTAATTACAAGCTCGGTAAAGTTGACAGTTAAAGTCATTCAAAATGACAACCAACGAGGCTCAAAAATTCGATTCTAGCGATGCAAGAGGATGTGAAGTTTACAAAAACAAATGATAACCAAATGACAGAAGACATCAAAATTTTGAAGATCTCAGATGAAAAAATCCTTGAAGACCTGCAAGTATATAAAACAAAATGCATTTATTTGTAAAAGAAGAATATATCCCTAGAAAAGAAATTATCTACTTTGACATGAACTTGAAAGTTTCATCAACAGAGAAAGAGACAAAAACATCCTATATAACGTTGAAGACATTCCAAGTAACAATGATTATCCAAGAGACAATTAAAAAAATCTTTACCGAAGCAAACATAAGAATAGTAGATGACAACTTCCATAAAATTATAAGACTTGGAAGAATGGAAGGTTCTAGGCTAATCCTGATAATGTTTTCCAACCCACGATGTAAGAATAACATCTTTAAGAACCCTTTTAAACTTTGTTCTCTTAATCTCTCTGTATAAAATGATTATTCTCGTGAATAAAGAGAAATCCGTGAAAATCTTAGGGAGTTTCAACAAAAGCTGGTACAACAAGGGAGAAACTCATCTCTCAGAGGAACACGAATTCGCATAGATGATACATACATATTTTGATCTGACGTCCATCCAAAAATTGCGCAAGGATAAAAAATCCACTGAAAAAACAATTAATAAAATAAAGAGGATGGCTACCAATCGGATGGTGGAGATTCAATTACATCGATAAGTTCAACAGCTAGTCGTAAGAGAGGTCATCCACCAAAGTCATCAATAATTAAGAAACCCAAACACTCACAAGCAGGCGGCACAATCGATTATTTTTCACAAAAGGATTTAGAAGAAGAAAATCCGACATTAAACCCAAGAACATAAGAGGATCAGAAACGCGGATATACCCCCGAATAATATTTTGGAATGTCAGGGGATTTAGAAATCTGGAAGATATCTACAGCTACACCACAGCAGATGATATAATTTGTGTTAGTGAAACTTGGCTCACGAATCCCCCTTGCGTCATTTCACCTCATCGTGATTTCGACTGTCAAATTCTGCATAGTGTAGCTACAAGAGAGTCAACAAAAGGAAGAGCGAAGGGAGGTCTCGCAATCATCAATAATGTAAATAAATACAAAATGGAAACAATTTGTGTATCTGAGGATTCTATTTTTGTACAACTTAAAGGCAATGCTTGTAATGTAATAGTTAGTTCAATTTACTTTAGTCGAAAGTCAGATATTGTTCAATCTTTGAATGATCTAGGAGAAACACTGGTTGACATTTCTTTAAGGTTTCCTGATTATGCTACAGTTGTTGGAGGTGGCTTTAATGGATGGGTGGATGAATTGAATCAATTAGAAGAAGGTTTCTTAGGCGGAAATATCGATTTATCTGACGCTATAGTGATTCTGAGTTTAGAACAAAATAAGAAAGGTCAATGAGTGGTTTCATAGATTTGGATTGGTCTAATTCTTTGGGCACCCAATTAATTCAAGATTTTAAAGTTTTACAAGTACCGATCCGTTCCGATCACCTCCCAATACTAATAACGTTATTGAGTGGAAATAACTTTGTTTGTAAAGCCGAAAATTCTTATTATAAGTGGAATGAAGAGAGAAACAAAGAATACAGGGAGAAAATTCAATTTCCCCCTAATATTGACTCAGCGAAGTTAACGGTGGATGAGATTTCAAACAATTTGATGATATCTATTAAAGAGTCAGCAAAAAAGTTGAATCTGATTATAATTCCGAGTAAAAAGCTAGGTTACTCGAAACCACGGTTTGACACAGAATGTCAAAACTTCACCCGGACTGTCTTAAAATTTATGATAAAAATAAAAAAGATCATGGGAATTTGCTGCATTCTAAGAGGGAGGCTTATAAGAAAGCTCGTTTGGACTCTTTAGCAATGGAAAAGGACTCCAAACAATTTTGGAAAATAATTAATGGTTACAATTCAGGTCCTCAAATAAGGAATGTATAGACTTAGATACGTGGGAGAAATATTTTAGATCGATCTATCCTCCACAGGACACAATTATCTACTTATCAACGATTATTTCTAATAAAAATCCCAATCTCAATTGTCCAATTACTTAAGAGGAAACTCTTATAAGTTAAAAAAAATGTAGATACGGTGAGGCTCCCGGTCCTGATGGTATTAGATATGAATTCTTCAAGAACCTGCCTGGTAATCTGATTTTATATTTAAATTCTGTATTTAATAAGATTCTTCAGGAAGAAAAGGTCCCTAAATCGTGGTCAAAAACTCATGTCGAGATGCTGTATAAGAAAGGGGAAGTAGCTGATCCTACAAATTACAGACCTATCGCATTGATTAATTGTATTACAAAAATATTCACGCAGCTACTTTCCAAAAGACTAATTGACTGGGCTGAAGATATGAAACTTCTTCCAGAGTGGCAGGCAGGTTTTAGAAGAAAGAGAATCTGTATATAGACCATGTTTTTACCCTAAACTCGATAATTCGAAATAAACTTGCTTCTTCCAAAGGGAAATTATTTGTACTTTTTGTAGACTTTAAAGGAGCTTTTCCCTCTCTAAACCACAGACTGTTATGGAACAAAATAATATCTAAAGGTTGCGGTTCCAAATTTACTAGACTAATCGTAGACTTTTATTCCAAGGCTAGTGTTTCAGTGAAGTGTAAGTCAGGCATTTCCAAAGCAGTAGATATCACAAAGGGAGTTTTGGCAGGGAGAGGTCCTTTTTTACTGAATTTATTGCCGATCTAGAGGAGTTTCTAAAGTCTAAGGGTATTAGAGGTGTATCGATAGCAGAGAATTCTTACATGGTTATTTTCATACTGTCAGCTGAACGATTCAGAAGTAAATATAGATAAAACTAAGATTATAATATTTAAGAAAGGAGGACATATACATAACAAGAATTACCCACCATTTATGTATGGAAAATCCAGAATCGATATAGTCTAAAACTATGATTATTTGGGTACACCCTTTAATCAATCAGCCTCTTTTGTAAACGCCATAAACATGGCTGTCAATAAATCCAGCATAGTTATAAATTCTATGATAGCTTTAATATTTAGACTAAAACTCGCTTCTTGGAACACCATTTTACGACTTTTCTAAAGTATGGTTTCAAATACTCTGTTGTATGGGGCGCATGTATGGAGCCTGAGATACCTTGATGCAATTGAAAAAATTAAAAAAACTTTTTATTAAAGAATACTCCATGTTCCAAAAACCACAGCAGGATACGCAATTAGGCTCGAAATAGGTGCGGCACAATTATCTGTACGTGCCTTTAGTTTATTTCTAAACTGGTTGGAGAAAATTCTGAAAATGTCTGACGATCGTTATCCAAAAAAATGTTACCTAAGATTGAGAAATTTGGAAAAACTGGAACCCTGTCGGGAAAGATTAAATAGGGCTACTCAGGTTAAAAATATTTTTGTAGAGATCGGGAAGGGGGATGAATGAGAGTGCCTTTCTCTTTCTGGTTTAGAAAAAAATAAAATATCTTGGATTAGAGCTTATGATAGCATACTCCATCACATGGATCGACAGAGAGCCCACTCATCTTCTTCTTTCCAACTTTACCCACATCTAACTTCAAGAGATTTCATAAGAATAATTGCGCAATTAGGGTTATTGAATAGGTTAAAACCTAGAATTATAATTAAAACAGAAATTCATAGGATGAATGTGAAAGACGGGATTTGTGACTGTTGTTATCAGGATTTAAGTCATAGCGAATATGTATATCACCTTTTAGTGGAATGTCCAATTTTTGCAAACGAAAAAAATTTATACACAAGTAAGAAAACAAATATTCTTGAGATAATAAATGCATGGCTTGATATTTTAATGACCCGGAAGTTAATTAAATTAAAAAAATTGTTGCTTTCCTTAACCAGATCTTAGTAAGGGGATAATTCGATTGTAAATTAGTGAATTAAGAAATTATAATTAATTTAGATTCAAGAGAGCTTCTTTGTATGAATCGGTCGATTCTTGAACAAATAAAGATATATTATAACTGAACATGATTTTTAGTTTATATGAAAAAGAGTTGAATTTATTCAAAAATATGAAGTTTCGACAAAATAGTTTAATCCCCAAAAAAAATATTTTAATTTTAAACCAAACAGTTGCGATTTTGATAAAAAGAGACAAAATTTGTACCAAAAGAGTTCAATTGTCAAACAAAAAAGTAGAATTTTCAATACAATTGTTGAATTTTCAACTGAAAAAGATTTTTTAGCCTATAAAGAAAAAAATGGTGGCAAATTATAATTTAAAGGGAAAAATAATTACGAATACAATATACAAATTTCTAATAACTATTTATTTTTTAAGTTTCTTTGTTTATTTGCTTTAAAGTTATGTAAATAAAATTTCCCTGGGTTCCTCTAAAAAATTCAAAAAGATTTTTGAAAATCTTAGATATATTTAGAAAATTTCTAAGAATTTTTTTATCTCCAAGGATTTGACCAAAGAGAAAAAATTTTAGTTTGAAAGATATCTAGGACTTTTTAAAGCTTGGAAAAGAAAATTAATAAATTTTTCAAACTTTTAAAATATTTTCAATCTCTTCAAAATTCTTAAACATCTTTTAAAATGACTCGAATTATTCCTAAAATTGTATTTAAATCTTCCGAATTTTGTTTGGACAATTTTTCGAAATCTTTCGTAATGTTCGAAAATTTTTTTAAATAATCTCTTAAAATCAATTTTGTGAAATAAAAGATTATTTAAAATTTTCCGAGAAATCTTAGGGAAATTTTTGTATTCTATTGTAACCTTTTAAAATTCTTAAAAAGCTTTTAAATTTTTGTTCTAAATTTTCAAAAATCGACCTTTTTAAAAAATTTGTCGAAATCATTTGGAGTTTAAAATTAATGATGTGTCTTTTCAAAACTTCGGGAATCTTTTGTAACGTTTAAAAATCTTTTTTATTATTCTCCTCAAATTAATGTTTCGAGATAACGGTTCACTTGTAATAGATATCTTTTCAAATTTTATATTATGTTCGAAATGTTTCGAATTTTTTATAGAAATTTTTAATCTTGAAAAGTTGAAAAATTTTGCTCTAAAATCTTCGATATTGCTTTCCGAAATTTTAGGAAATCGTTTAAAATGTTTTAAAATATATTCTTAAATTTAATTTATCAAAATAAAAAATCAGTCTAAATCTTTTTATTTAAAAATCTTGAAAAATCTACATTTTGTTTAAAATATCTCAAAATCTTTTGAAATTTCTAATTATTTTTGAATCTTTTTGAAACAACTGAAACTTTGAAATATCTTGTAACATAATTAAAAGTTTTCCTAATATTTTTTTTAAATCCTGCAAAAAATAAAAAAATTGTGATAAAATCTTCCAGATTATTTTTTAACATATTTTGAAATATTCAAAGCTTAAAATTGATGTTTTAAAATAAAAATGAGAATAAGATCTAAATCATTTTTTTACCAGTACCGACAATGTATAGTTATACTCTTCGTAAATTAAGATATTCTATGTTTTTGTCCATAATTTTATTTGTCTCATTTTCTTGGAAAGTGTGAAAAAGTTTACGAATTATAGTGTGGTAGTGAAATATTAATAGATAAATACATATTACTTCTTTTAATATGTTCAAGGGATTCTGAGTCGAATCCTTTTGCTATTTTTTTTTAATTTGATTAAAGTTTCTCTTTTATGAATAAATTTGTAGAATTAAAATTCCCCATCTGGAAATTGCGTTTCACAAAATTCCAGAATATTCAAAAGAACAAACTGGAAACAAGCAGTTAAAGCAATTTTCCACCTATTTTTAAGATTGATTAGTGCTATAATTCTTTTGAATATTTCGAAAAGTCAAGCCTAGTCATAGGGAATTCAAATAGGTCAAGTACGTTCTGATTTTGAAGGTGTGAGCTTGCAAAGTCAATTGTGACACTAGTGTCGAGACCCGAGGCTATTCTAATTATAATAATTATTATTATATAAAGAAAAAGGCAAGAAGTGTATCATGAAATAGTTTAATTTATCTCCAGAAAGACTTAATAATAAATTACAGTTTTTTAACTCCCAAATTTTTACCCTAAATCTCAAATATTCCAAATCCTCAGTTCCAAACTTTAGTTAAGAAACAGTAAGGTCCAGAACAATAAGGCCCAAAAACATAAGGTCAAAGATATAGAGCATTGAAAATTATAGCGTGGATTTATACTGTTTAAACTGAATCTGAATCTTTGAACTTTACAATTTATAAAAGTTTCAAACTGTACAATTTGCAGTTTCACTGAATTTATTTAAAAATTGTTCGATTGAAAAATGTTAAAAGCTTTTATTTTATACGTATAAATGATTGAGCGTTCAAATAAACCTAAATTCAAGAGTTCCACTTTGAACACTTTAACTTTCAGTTCAGTTTTTATTTCTTTCTATAAAAACATGTATAGCTTCAAGATTTAAAATTTTTAAATTTTATTAACCATGAAAAATTGTTGCAATTCGGGAAAAAACCGGAAATGACCCGGAATTTTTTTCTCTGGTTAAAACGGCCACCCTGTATTTAAAGATTAAGATTTAAGGTTTAAGATTTAAAGTTCTTTTAAATTTGGTAATATTTCAATTGCTATTCTTTTGAAACAACATAGGTTTTAAACTGTCTCTCTTTAACTAAAACTATAGAACGGTTTATAAAGGTAGAAAAAATATAGTCAAAATTAATTTTAATGAATTTCAGACGAGACACCAATACAGTAAGGGTACTTCTTCCATCAATGTAAAACCAGGAAGCGAAAATGCTTATCGACCAAACAGTATGATTCCAAATCCAGGACTTCTTTGCGTACTACCGGAAGGGTCGAACATTGAAAATTGTATTCAGGAAGTGCGGAAGAAGAAAAAAGAGGCCGTTCAGCCTTACATTTACTTATTACTTTTATAACTTCATAGAATTTTACTTATATGAAACCACGACGACTCATTTGAGCTCTGTGAAGTCATTAAATATTACTTTCAATAGGGCACAAACCATTACTCCACAAAATAATGTTGTTGATGACCCCGAATCTGAGAATGAAATTTTATTTTAACCTGTTGCTGTGAATAAACTTACATGAATTTATAATAGTGCATATTTTTGTATTTCACCATTTTTAAGAATCTTTTGTCAATTTATATTTATTTAAAAAATATCAATTTTGTCACTAAAAATTAGTGCATTTTAACTATTCAATTAGTGACTTTCCACTATTTAATTAGTAAACACTGCAACGGCATGAACTACTAATTGCTTAGTGGAATTTTACTAATTTCATTAGTGGACAATTTCCACTATTAAAATTAGTAGTTTTCTACTAATCGTTAGTGACCGGCTTCTCTCTAATTGAATAAGTGAAATTTCACTATCAATTAGTAAAATTTTACTAATTAAGATTTAGAGAGCAACTTAAGTTTAAATAGATTGTATATTATTAAATAAATAAGTTCTGTGAAAAAGCAGAACATTTTTTTTAATTAAACCAACACAGAAAAAACAGAAGTGAATTTTGTTGCGGGTAACTTTCAAGTGGGTAAAGGTAAATTTTTCGCATCGACAACAAATTAAGATACAATAAAGTTGATATGGTAAACATATCCAATGTGGTGGGTGAATTTCAAAACGTGAAGGTATTTTTTGTTATGGGTAAAGATTACTTTGAAATCAGGGTCAAGATTACACTTTGTTTTTTCTATGAAGTCGATAAATCCAAAACAAGCTTTTTAAATTAAGTTGTTAGCGGCTTTTTGCGACCCTCAGTGGGCATACTTTTCATCAAATGGTACTTGTCAATATTTGCCGGGAATCCGCAATATTGATTTGTTCTGAATAAAAAATAATAAAAAAAAAATTTCTAATTAAGAAATCATTTTGAAAACTCACCGGATAAATCTGTGAAAACGTGGTCGTAGAACCGAACCACGGAACTGTTATAGATGTTGGACATCTGGCTGGTTGAAACAAATCCACCGCTGGTGTTCATTTGGGGTTCAACTGAAACCAGATTCACAAAACTTCATCAAACTTCAATCATATGTGCCACCTTTTCACTTAATGTACAACCCCACAAAATAACCTTGAGTAGCTTTTTTTTTATTTTCCTCACTAGACAAGGTAGTGTAATAATTTTTTTCTATATTTTAAGGAACCAATCCAAACTCTCTTGAAAGTCGTGCACTTTTTTTTTAAAGCAGTGTCCCCGATTCTTTCTTGAGACGGTTGAAGCAGAACGATTTGAGTAAAAGCCACTGACTCACTTTTCCCGAACGAATGAGGGAAAAACAATTGTCACACAATATACCGCAAGTACGTGACTGTCGACGAATGGCAGAAATTACTTGACAGGTATAAAGAATGGTGGGTGAATGCTTATTACCAGAAGCAACCAAGCGCGACTGGTCGAATCCATTTGAAGTTTAAGGCCCGAGTTTTCCGACTATGTACACGTTAAGCATCTTTAATCCTACCACCGAATTTTTACGCCACACTAATTTATTATTTATCGCCTTTCATCAAGTGTATGTCGTTGTATTCAAAATTGTATTCACAAAGTATAGAATCGACTTAATTAAATTAAAATATTTTGAAAGGACTCAATAATGAGACGGTAGCGATTCTGCACAAATAAACTCTACACAGAAAAACTCTACATAGCTAATTGTGAACGCTGGACACAAAGTTATAAAGTGAATTTTGAACATTTAAATAAACTAGCATCATCAATCGCGCGTTTGTAGTTTTTCGATTTGAGGGGAACAACAATGTTTAAATCTATCTAAAAAATATGGTGTAACGATATATCTCGAAAATCTTGCAATCATTGTTCTTGAACACCTGATTAGCTTTTCATTACTCGAAGTTGATTTAGATCTTAAATTTGAAAATGGAATCTAGGAACAATCCTTTTTAATACGACAAATAATAAGAAACGCTATGCGAATTTAGACACTTTTGTGCTTTTCGAAAAAGATATAACATTTTTAAACATTTTGAGTTGTGTTCAAAATAGCCCTGGAATCTTAAGAAAAAATTTCATTATCTTAAAACCTTCAAATCCTTAAAAAGCTTTCAAATTTTATTTCAAAATCTTCCAAAATCTACATTTTGTTTGAAATCTGTCGGTACCGGTAACTTTTGGGTTACCGATACCGACAATTTTTAATCGTCACCTACAGTCTAGACATTTCGTGAACTAAGATATTCGAAGTTTTTGTCTATAATTTCATTTGTCTCATCTCTTTGAATTTGGGAAAAAATTTACAAATTATAGCGTGGTAGCAAAAAGTTGAGAACAGAATTATTTCTCAGTATTGAAAAATGATTTAAATTAAAATTTTCTCTTTTATCAATAATGTTTAGAAACATTCAGAAATAATTTGTATCATCAAATAGAATTACTTATATGGAAATTTTGATTGACTAAATTAAGGGTTTAGAAAACTCTTAATCTTTATTAATAGATAAATACATATAATCTCATTTAATATGGTCAAAGGGTTGTGAATCTTTGACCATATTTTTAAAACATTTGGTCAAAAAGTTAAGAACAGAATATTGTTGCTTTTTTATTAAAGAAACATTTACAATTTAAAGTTTCTCTATTAGAAATAAATTTTTAGAATTAATATTCCTCATTTGGAAATTGCGATTTATAAAATTCGAGAAAATTCAAAATAACAAACTGCAGAAAGTCGCTAAGAGTCATATTCGCGCAGTATTCAACCAATCAGGTAGTCAACAGCAATGAATGCGAGATTTTTGATAATTCCGTTCTACCTATTTTTTTTAGATAGGAGTCTACACAAAATAAAATTAATTTTTTTAAACTCTACACAATTTAATCCTGCATATATTCAGCAT
>CAKNYM010053305.1:405944-521251 GCA_932195095.1 Andricus curvator | reverse complement strand
ATATATATATATATATATATATATATATATATATATATATAGAATAAATATATACTAAAACTTGTTATAAGTGGTTCTGAGGACAGTTTAGGTAATTATAATAATAGTCGTTAACGATAAGAAAATGAGTTTTCCGCAAGGAAACTATGTGTATAGTGTGTTTACACCCGTTTAGAATAAATTTGAGCTACAAGTTAAAAGAGCGCAACAGTTATAATTTAAAAGACTTTAAAAATTCTCGTAAAACACATTATTGTGAGTGTTCAGTAAATAAGAAATAGAAATTTGTAAATGAAATAATATTTCAATTAATTCAAGAATATTCTGCATATATAGTGGTTGCTGATTTTCGAGCTAGTCGAATTATTGATGGTGAGTGACCATTATTTAATCTTAATAAAAAATGTGTACTTCAATTTCTATAAATTAAAGCTTTATTTTTAATTTTCTGGAAGTGGAAATATTTTAAAGCCACTTCTGAAAAAAATATACTAAAATGTTATCAGATGTTATGTAATCCAATTATATCAATATAACTGAGGAAAGTAATGGTACTATAATGACTTAAAACGAAAAAGATGTTGCTCCAATTAATGCAGGATAACAAAATATTTTATTATCTGGGTTAAGGCACTAAAGAGAAAGAGAGAGTGATTCTTGCACTCTTAGTTTGTAAAATTCTTCCTACTGTTTACCCTTCCAAGTTATAAAATTGACACCTATACTTTCATAACAAGTTACAACATCACACTTTTATTCTTTTATGGTTCTCCATGCCATCTTATGAGGAAAAGACACATATGTGAAATATGTAACGTAAGTGTTAATAAGTAAACAAAAAAGGATCGGCTTATTATCGGATTATTACTGAAGGTTATAACCTTGAAATAAAACAAAATTTGCTTCATCAAAATAGATTGTTTTTAACTGTTGCTAAAGTGCCTTAATTTTTATTATAATAACTTGAAAACTTTTTCTCCATGATAAATGAAATTCTGAGACTAATAAGTTTAAATTGAAGGCAACATTTTAATTTTACAAATGGAGCATTATTTCTCAAGTTTACTCACTCAAAAAATCTAAGTTGCCCGATCTTAGTCGAACTTGGGCAAAATGTTGTAGCATTGGATAGTAGTTTATGCGAGAAAATTTGTTTAATTGGATAAATATTAACCGAGAAAGAGGGGGTGAAAATTTTAGATTTTCTTGGATATTATCTATTTCAGCGATTTTCAACTATTCTAAGGGCAATAAACAGAATTTAGTCCAGTACAGTTTCGATAGGCCTTTTCACGCCGTTTCTATTTATCATTGTTTCAAAAATGAAATATTTGACCTTTAAAAATGAAAGGCAAACACACATTTAGGCATATTTTTTTGTCTCAAAAGAAAGCTTAGGTTTTTTCCTTTAAGGTTAAAAAGTGGGATTTGTATTGTGTATTTATGAAAATAAACGATGATTGGTTTTTGAGAAAATAACATCTGTTTTGACGATTTGCAACTCTTCTAATGACAATTGAATAAATGTTGACCAGCATTGCTTTGATAATTTTTTTTTGAAGCCTGTTTCATTGATCATAACCATTTTTCTAAATAAAATATTTGACCTTTAAAAATGAATGTCAAAAACAAAGACTTTTTTTTTAAATGCATTTTTTTTGTCTGAAAACAAAGCTTAGGTTTTTTCTTTCAAAATGGGTTTAGGTTAAGAATAGGGATTTTTATTTATAAACATAAGCAACGCGTGGTTTTTTAGAAAATACCATCTGTTTCGTCGATTTGCAACTCTTCCAATGGGAATAAAAAACATGTTTCAGTATGGTTTCGATAGGGGGTTTCACGCCCTTTCCATTGATCATTAACATTCTTTGAAAAATGCAATATTTAACCTTCGAAAATGAAGGTAAAAAATAAATTTGACTTTTTCCATAGAAGTTCGAAAGGAAGATTCTTTAAGATCTTTAAGAAACTTAAGATTAAAAATATGCCCGCAGCGCGGGCACATTCTCTTCGCGCGCCACGCGCGCGGCTCAAAAGTTTGAGCGCGTCTGAGGCGCGCGACTGTTGGTTCTCGCGCTTCGCGCTCGATAATATATTAACCTCACGCTACGCGCTCGGTCTTTGTATTTCCCTCATATTTATGCACAGACCTTTTAAAATTAAAGGTCAAAGCATCGACAACTGTAATTTGGTGATTGTGAATTCTCTTTTGTTAAAGCTCCATTAGCTTTAACGAACACATTCTCATCACGTATCTCATGCTTCGCACTCGATTTTGTCCAAAATCTGAACTTTTCTATATTATGTTCAACACTTTTATATCAAATATATTACATTTATTTATGTACCTCGGCCTGGAATAGCTTTTTCAGATATTGCAAAATAAAGTAAAATTATTATTTATCATGATCAATTTAATATTTGTTTCTTATTTTGCATTACATTTTATTAACAGCTACCCTGAAAAATGTATAATTTCAATAAATTTATATTATTACCATTCATAATATGCATTGGTATTGAAGCATACGTATTTTCATTGTCTTGTTTTTATGATAAAAAAAAGTGCGCATACTATAAAAAAAAAACAATTTTGTGATTAAACATTTCATTGCAACTTATCTCGTTTTTCCATAAATTTAATTTGTTTATTTTCAATATTATTTTTCACATTTAAAACTGAAAATACGCATCCTAGCGTAAAGTGGTTTTAAGAAAATTTATAGATATACTTTAGGCGAAAAATTTTGTTAAATAAAATGTTATTGTAGCTTGTGTCCTTTTCCCAAAAAGAGAATTTTGTTTTGTTCTTAATATATTTTTATAACAAGAGTTTATAAGAAATGTGTAGATCTTTTTTGGTTGTACAACGTTTGTCTTTTCATTTTTTTTCGTCCCTTATGTCGTTTTTCCAAAAGTTTTATTTTTTTATTTTTAATCTTGTTTTTCTGTGACCAGTCACAGCAGTGCCTTCCTGCCCCCCCCCACGAGACGTTGAAAAGGGGTAGGAGTTTGACCAACATCATTTCTGTGACCAGTCACAGAGGTTCCTTCCCACCCCCACGAGACGTTCGAAAGGGGTAGTTGTTTTGACCAACATTATTTCTGTGACCATTCAAAGGGGTGCCTTCACGCCCCTCCCCACGAGACGTTGGAAAGGGTTAGAGGTTTGACCAACATTATTTCTGTGACCAGTCACAGGGGTGCCTTCCCGTCCCTACGAGACGTTGGAAAGGGGTAGTTGTTTGACCAACATTGTTTCTATGGTTTTTTTTAAGTTTTAACCTTGAAATTCTTTTTCTTCTTTGCATTTTTCATGGCCACATTCGTAATCAGTGCATAAAAATACATCGCTACACGCTTTACGGAACTTCACACCAAGAAGAAAAAAAACAGCCGACAACCAACAACCTTGCCGGCGCCGGCAACGTGAAAAAGCCTATCGCAACTATGCTGGACAAAATATTTTTTACCGCCATTAGAAGAGTTACAAATCGCCAAATCATATAATATATTCTCAAAAACCACTAATCGCTTATTTTCATCAATAAACAATAAAAATCCCACTTTTCAACTTCAAAACTCTTAAAAGGAGAAACATAAGCTTCATTTTGAGATAAAAGAAATGAAAAATATGCCTTTTTCCAAAAATGACTGATTTTTTTTACTTTCATTTTTAAGGTAAAATTTTGTAGTTTTGTTTTTGAAACTGTATTGGATGAAATTTTTTATCGTCATTAAGAGAGTTAAAAATCGCTGAAATAGACGATATCTACGAAAATTCCAAAATGTTTACCCCCATGTTTGACCGTGATCAGACAAACTTTGATAGATTTTGAAAATATTGTCAATAACTCTAAAAATAATGAACATTTGTTAAAGTTCTTGGTCTCATTTTAAAAGCAAGTCTCCATAGCATTTTGTTAACTTATACAAATATTTTTTGAATTTTTTTCCTAGATTATATCCTAGGTCAAGCTTGGTGCAATAAATTCTTTAAAATTTTAAACAAATACTGTACTGTTATATGTGGTTACAAATTTTTGAAAAACAACTTTTTTTATAAATTCTGAAAATATCCTAATAAGTAAGTAAACAACTATGGAGACTCATTTTTAAAATAAGACTCAAACATTAAATAATCTTAATTATTTTCAGAGCTATTAACATTTTTTATAAAACTCAAAATTTCACCTTTTTTTGAATATCCTTTTATAAAATTAACATTTTGTCTTAAACTTGGGCTTATATTAGACGCAGCATTTAATTCGCTTACGTGCTATATGGGAAAAAAATGTTCAAATTAATATTATAAAAATTAAGGGACTGTAGCAACAGCTGAAAAAGAACATTCTCAACAGTTCTGGTAAAGCGAAAAAAAAACAGGAAATGCAAATCTAGTTTCGGGAAAATTCAAGATGACATAAGACACTGCGTTTTAATGTGAGACGCGTTGACAAATCAGGGACAGTTCAAAGTTGTGCAATGTTGACGTTACTATGGATTCTTTATGAACATGCATCTCTGTATTTATCTTAATTACAAGTTCCTCAAAACCTTCTATAGAACTTGCTGAAAAAAACCCAAACGTTTCAGTTTCTTTCCGAAAATTACAGGGCGCGAAGCATTTTTACAAATCTCAAGTTATTATAATTATTATTGAATTTTTTGATTAATGATTTTGTGTTTTAACACTCATGATATAATTATGGGCCATTGATATTATGGACTAATAAGTGGACTAATAAAAAACCAGTGACCGATTTAAAGTGAAGGTGATGGCGAAATCGTAATTGGCCGCGTCGAATATGAATTTTTTATTGAGAAACTATAGAACTGGAGTTAGAATTAACGGTCCACTTTCGAATCAGAGTTGTACGAATGGATATTATAATTACTCTAACAAGTTGGACCATTTTTTGAAGTGCATTTGGATAAATAATGTTCAAACAAATATATAGCTTCTGAACGTTAACGGTATAGTAGTTTGTGTGCAGCGATGGGACGTAACTAATTTTTTTTGAATTAGTTACTGAAACCAGTTACTTTTTTGGCAACGATAGTGGTAACGAAGATAATTTTGTAAATAAGTAATGAATGCGTAACTAGTCATTTTTTTCAGTAAGTTTTTTTTACAAAGTCCTTTTTTTATGACAAACAATAAATTTGATTGCTTTTGCAACTACTTTTTCATTTGCACTATTCAAATTGTGGCGGCTTTTTTTCGAGAGACTCTTTAGTACAGCATGAATCATATAGAACGCAAGCCGGGGTAAATTGAATGACGAAGTTTTCGGAAAATTATTGCTGTTCAAAATAAACAAAGAAAACTGTCTAATTTACTAATGAATTTACCCACGACTTAACTAAAATTCAAGTAAATTTATAGCAATTTAACGAAAATGAGAAGAATTCGACGAAATTCATAAAAATTCAAGGTTAAATAAAAAAATGCAAATGAATTGAAAAACATTTTTTAAAATTTGATAAAATAACTGAAAATTTAAGGTCAGTCTGAAAGACTTCCACTGATTTCAGTAAAATAAGAGTGAATTTAGAAGAACTTCAGGGAATTCAAGAGACTTGGATGAAATTCATAAGAATTTTAAAGAATAATAAAAATTTTTAAATAATAATAATCAAAATTTTAAAAACAAAGAGATTCCCATTGAATTAGGTAAAATGGGAGTTAACAGAATTCAGGGCGAATTCAATCGAATCAAAGTAAATTAAACAAGAATTAAACCAACGAATTAAATAAAATTTAAGTGAATGTAGAGAATTTTATAGAAAATGAGAAGATTTCTATGGAATTCCTAAAAATTCAAGTGAATTGAAAACAATTCAAAAATAATAACAACAATATTAAAGAACTTAATTTAATTAATTAAATTTAAAATAAATTCAGAAAAATTCAAGAGAATTCAAAACAATTTGATGAAAAGTCTAAAAATTCAAGGTGAGTTTAAAAGACTATGGCGAATTAAAGAAAAATTCAATTAAGTGAGTAGAATTGAGTTAGCATAGAATAATTCAATCGAATTCAAAAATCAGTATTAATTGAAAGAATTAAAGGAAATTCAAGAGAATTCAGGATAAATGAATAAAAATTCACGGTAAATTCCAAATGAATTGAAAAAAATAAAAAATAATTCACTGATAGCAGTGAAATCCTAGTGAATTTAGTAGAATTCAAGGGAACTCAAGAGAATTCGATCAATTCGTCAATTTAAAAGTCTTCAGGGTAAATTAAAAAATTAAGTCTGAATTAAAAAGAATTCTAAGGGATTAAAAAATCATTCAATAAAATTAAGAAATCCTCATGTTCTCTCTTTTGATTTATTACAAAAGTGACTAAAGTGATATTTTTATTTTAAAAAGTGACTATAGTGACTTTATCCTTAAAAAGTGACTAAAAGGGACTTTAGTGACTGTGTGGTAACTCTGAATACAGATAGAAATAAGCGTTAATTATTTATCTTGAAATTATATTTTTGAATATATATTTATAAAATATAAGAGCAACTAAAAAGGTAACGATAGTTACTTCTTTGCAAATGTAACTAACAAAAAACTACATTTTGAAACAGTAACAATAACGATAATGAGTTCCTTTTAAAAAGTAACTTACCCATCACGGGTTGTGTATTTAAATTTTGTTTCAATTCTTTCTTCCGTAATATTAAAATAGAATATGATTCATCTTAATATATAAGTTATGCTATAAATTCGACAGGAAAAATGCGAATCAAAATTAGAAGGTTAATGCTATGTAAAATAACTTGCAGTGTGCCATAAGGAAAAATAAATTCTCCTCGTTTTTCGAGCCTTTTAGGCCAAATATACAATTGTTTAAATAAATATGACTCTTTTCGCATATTTAAGAACCGTATAATATATTTACTAACAAAAAAATAGAACTGATTATTGTCAAAAATATGATTGAAGTTATAGAATGGGCTAGAAAACAATAGAATTCTTGAAATGAGAAATAGAATAAAGTGATAAAAACCATGGAAATATGCAGAAATATTTTAAAGATTAGTTGGATAAAAAATGATCAAGTGTTATGAAAAAAGATAGAATGAATGAAAATAAGAATAGGATAGAAATGGATACAAATTGATAGAAATGATATATAGAATAGAAATTGATAGAATGATCGGGAGGAAAAATGTAGAATAAAATAATTCCAATTCCATCCTTTTCTATATTTCTCCGTAAAAAAAAATTCCACATTCTTCTCTAATAAATTGTGCTAAAATTTTTGTTGCAACCAATATGCGATTTTTTGATTTTTTTTTCTATTTGTCCTAGAAGGCCATCTTCTATATTTAATATAATCGTATATATTTGACGGCATGTCGATATTGCCTTACCTGCCCACTGGTATTCAAGCGTGCAGTTTTTCCATTGCAACACGTGTTTCCTTTGGACGATGTTTTATTTTTACAGTCTTGATGTCAACTTTCATTTTCCCGTAAACGGAAATTCCTAGTTGTGCATCGTAATTAAAATGACCAGCGAATTCAAAAATATTTAGAACAATTTAGAAACATTTAGAAAACTATCAGAGGTTACACATGAATTGAGTAAAAAATCATTGGAGCCCCGAAATGATCAATTCTTTAAAATACTAAATATTATTATTTTATATATCTTTAAATGGATATAAAGTGCTGGATATAAATTATGCAAGGTCTCAAATTATTACTATATATTTCTAGATGCATTAAGTGTAAGACTGTTAAGTAATATACTTTTAAATTAAAATAGGCAATATAATATATATACATTGATTAAAATAACGAATCGAGATAATTTACGGTCTCTAATTGTAAAAAAAGAACTGATAAATGTGAAGGTGCAATCGTTTTTCAAAATGCGGTATGTCATTCAGATATTCGTATCGCTCTAGAGTCGATAAATAGTTACGATAATAAATTATGACAATAGTATATGAGTTTCTCACAGTAGTAATTGTATATTTGCTTTCAGTACAAAATATTATAGACTATAGGTTTGAATTCGAAATAAAAATTTCCTTATTATAAGTCATCAGTATCGTTTTTCACAAAATGAGGTAAAATAATTTTTTATTATTTGAAATCATAGAAAAATCTTAAGTTAGTTAAATGAAATAGGATCAGCATTTTGTGTCATCTATTTACAGAACATTTTAGGTATCAATTTTTTTCAACTAAATGAGCGTTTTTCAATGGAGAAAGTGTAAGCAATTGCTATAAATTCGTCAAAAGTATTTCTAAACAATCTATGACAGTGAATAAAATAACATTTTTAGTAAAAACAAGAGCTCAAAATCGAGTTATTGAAAAAATTATAGCACAAGCATAAATGACACTTGTTAAAAAAATTGTTGCTGTTTTATTATTATTCAGAATTGATCAATTCTTTTCTTTTTTATAGCGATAACAACCAATAAAATTTTCCGACATCAAAAGAAAACTTCAAGCTTAAAATGTAATCAATACCATTAAGGCTGTAGAAAATTTTGTAATAAGTCGTTCCTTAATTAAGCTAGATAAGATTCCGTTCAATTATTTTGAACCAAGCTGCATTTTTTCAAATTCCCTTAAAAAACCTAAATTCAATGGATCTTTTTTGGATTTTCAATTTTCTAATTCACCCTGGAAACTTTTAAATACACCTTGAATTCTTACGGACTTTATCAGATTCTTATTCACTAATTGGGGAGTTTACTTTCAAAAGGGCATATATCCACTTTTGGTTTTTGTTGGAAAATCGAGAAAAACGTTTTACAGCATTTATAAAGGAATGGGGTTTTCTGGGTTACTACATTATTTTGGTCCTATAGACCACGTACCAAATTACCAGAAGTTTGAATTCTCATTATCTCATTATCCAGAGACTGGATGCATGCTCTTTTGGTGGCAAAGCAAATGCCTAACTCGAATTTGAATATGGGAAAGAAAGCTTTTTTCGGGGAAACAGATACCCAGATTGATAAGGCTCATCCTAAAGATACGATCAACGCGAAAAAACACAACATTTTCAAAAGTGGATATGTGCCCTTTTGAAAGTAAACTCTTCAATTCTATTCACTCTCATTTATCTAAATTCAATGGAATTTTTTTTTAGTTAAAGAATTTTGTTCTAGTCACTTAAAATATTTTTAATTTATCTTGCTGATCTTTTACTTTTTGCTAATCCATTTTAATTCATTTGGAATTCACCCTGAATTCTTATTAATTTATCCTGAACTCTTTTAAATTCTTTTGAATTTTTCTAAATTTTTTCCATTCACCCTGAATTTTCTTGAATTCACTTGCATTCTTTTAAATTCACTCAGTTCTACTCAATTCATTGCGTTTTTTGTAGTTTTTATTCAATTCCCTCTGAAGTCCTTTAAACTCACCTTAACTTCCTAGACATTTTAGCAAATTCTTTTGAATTCCCTTGAATTTTTCTCAATTCATTCCAAATTTAATGAATTAAATATATTTAAAAAAAAATTTCGAACAGTTTTCAATTCAATTGAATTTCTAAAAATTAACTTTGAATTTTCATGAATTCCATTGAATTCTTCTCATTTCCCTAAAATTAACTCTAAAAATCAAAATTTATTTAAGTCATTGGCTTTATGTTTTTAAATTTTTTTCATTTCAATTAAATTGTTTTGAACTCGCCCTGAATTCTTTTCACTCCCATGTACTCAATTCAACGGAATTTTGATAAGTTAAAATTTTTTTGATCAATTACATTCTTTCAAATTCTTATGAATTTTATCAAAATCTCCCAAATTCCCTAGAATTCTTCTAAATTCACGCCAGTTCTACTGAAATCAGTGGAATATTTTGGATTTTTTTAAATTTTGTTCTCTGAATTGAATTAATTTGGAATTCATCCCGAATTCTTATTAATTTATCCTTAATTCTTTTTGAAAATTTTGAATTTTTTGGCATTATTTTTATTTTTTATTTCTCGCTGAATTCGTTAGAATTTACTTGTCTCCTTCGAAATTCACTAAATTTTATTCTACTCACCTAAACAAATTTTTAAAAAATTTTAGTTTTTTTTTTAAATTCACCCTGAAGTCTTTTAAACTCACCTTGAATTCTTAAAACATCGTTACGGAAATCAGTGGAATATTTTGGATATTAAAATTTTGGATCAATTCACTTGAAGTTTGATGAATTTCGTCGAATTCTTCTCATTTACTTCACATTTCTCTAAATTCCCCCAAATTTTATTTAATTCGTTGGTTTCTTGTTTTTTACTTTTTTTAATTTACTTAAATTCTGTCGAATTCGCCCTAAATTCGTTTTACTACCATTCTACCCAATTCGATGCAAATTTTTTGATTTTGAAATTTTTGTTCAATTATGTTAACCAAATTGTTAAATTTCCAAGTCAAAAAGACAAATTTATTGTCAGAAATTTGAATTTTCAACGAAAAAGTTCATTTTCAATCTAGTCTAGTCAAAACTTTCAGTGTTAGGTCTGTCCAGTGTCACGCTACATGTTGAGCAAGTCGTTTTTCTCAAAACACGATTTTTTAAAATGGCTGACATGATTCCGTCAAAACCACTGAACCAATGAAGCTCAAATTTGGAGAATATACTGAGCAGATGTTTGGCTATAGTCCGAACTAGAATAAATTAAAAATAATGATTCTTGAATTTTTAGCAAGTCAAAAACTATCCCCAAAAAAGTCAAAATTTGCAAATAAAATTTCAAATGGGCGCCATTTTATCAATTTTTAATATTTTTTATTTGTTCCAGTCCCGGCTATAGCCGTACTCGTATATTTTGAGAATCTCTTCGATTTTTTTGTTTCGGATAACGTGGAGCAGCTGAATCATGTCAGCCAAGTGAGGGTGTCGTTTCCGGGACACATTTTTTGAAATGCTACAGCGCCCCCTATTATTTTTTTTAAATTGGTAACCATGTATATTTTTTTTAGTTTAAGATCTGCTTAAAAATATAAAAATACTTCCATTCAAAAATATTGACAATTGTATTTTTTATAAATTTTTGAAAAACGCCTGAAAAAGCTCGGTCAAATAGAAACACCCCCTTGAGAAATGGAAAAAGAGGGAAAAAGGCGAAAGAGTGTGAAGTCTGTAATATGAAAGTGATTTTCAAACTTATTAGGTTATTATTGTTATAACTCAATGTTATCTAAGTTAGTAACGTTACTTCCACTGACCATCCTCTCCCCCTGTCACCAACCGTAATTTCTGGCATAGTTAACATAGTTTATGGACGGCCCCTAAGGTCCATCATTATGACCCTGATGAGTTCGGATGATTCTTCGGAAGAAGTTACAAAAAAAAGTAATTTTCTGCCACCTCATCAGTCATGCTATAACAGAAGAGAATTGAAAGTCTAAGGAGTGGGTCACCTTTTTAATCATTTGTACACGATTATTGATCGATTACTGATATTTTTGTAGTGAAATGAAATAATACAAAAAAACAGGAACCGTTCTTTAATGTGTGTCATTTTGTTTGCACGTTAATTTCTGTGCCACGGTGATCAACAAGATTTAAATACCGGTTCGCAAGTAAGTCATGCACCTTTCGTGGTCAAAGTATGCAATGTATTTACACTGAGACTGAGTGCAATATTACGTATGACGAGTTCGGTGACCAAGGATGTTGATTATCGATGCATCGTCATTTACTCATTTTCCCGTTTAATGAATGAAGATATTGCATGATGTGCGTGTCAGTTTCGGAGTCCCTCAATAAACGTTCCATTTCGACAGAGGTCTCAACCCCTTTCCCTTTTTCCCTTCACCTTTACATTATTTTACACTTACTCGCGAAGCAGATAGTCATAACGATTCACTCATTTACTGTTGAATTAATTTCTCAACTGTAGCTTGCGAAATACAGTCGTAAAGTATATTTTTACGACTCGATTTGCAGCATCACAGTTTCTTGAAGTTTGCGAGTTTCATCAAAACACGATTCCTAAGTTTATGTAGAATTTTTATATAAATAAAAAGAATTTCGGGATGTAAAATATTTTTAATTTAACGTCTGGGAGACACAAATTTGTATGTATAAGGAAAAACTTTATTTTTTCGACTTCTTCCAGACTATTTATTCTGAATTGCACAATAACGTTTCGGAATCAGGCCGATTGCCTCATCAGATTACCATTTACATTTCACTGAATTTAAAAAGAATAATTTGTAAGAAAATTGTCATATTTTTTCCAAACGAACTGTAGATAATATGGAGAAGAAAGTATAAAAAAAGTGTAAAAAAGCGATCATAGGTTTGTCTCGTGTGCTCATATTTGACAAAAGAATATACCTGCAAGATACAGAAACATTTTGATATTAAAATTGGATTAATTATCCGAAAAAGTAGTTATAATATAGTTATGTTAAAAAATAAAATATGAGGAGAAGGGAGTATGTAACCTCCCTCCTCATATCTTATTTTGTAACATAACTGTAATAACTACTTTTTACTTTTTCGGATAATTAATCCAATTTGAATATTAAAATTTTTCTACATCATACAGACAGGTATAATTTTTCCAGACACAAACATTAGATCGCTTTTATATACTCTTTTCATACTTTTTTCTTCATATTATCTAAAGCTAGTTCCGACGAAATATGACGATTTCCTTACAAACTATTATTTTAAATTCTGCAAATGTACTAGGTAATGTGATGAGGAAATCGTTCTGATTCCGAAACGTTATTGTGCAATTTTGAATAAATAGTCTTTTAGAATTCGAAAAATAAGGTTTTTCCTTATAATAGAAATTGCGAATTACCGAACACGTCCGATATATTTTCCCCGCCTCATTATTTTTAAACTAAAAAAAAATATCATTTTGACATTTTGAACAATAGAGGGAAATATATTAATGTACAGTGTGCCTGCTTGGATGACAGCCATAAAATAAAATTGTAATTTTATTCTTTCACTCTTTCAAATATATATATTTTTAAAAATGAAAACCTCATAAATGTGCCAGAAAGTGGTGGAATGATAAATTTTCTTTCATTTCCAATCATTTGAGCGTCACATATTATTTAATTCGAAATTTAGATTAAAAATAAGAATACGGAAAAAATATATTAAATGATAGGTAAGTCGTGACGTTACAAAATAAAAGGCATCTAAGAAAGAATGCAAAATTATATTTTTATTGTGAATAGGGTTTAAACATTTATAAAACACACACTTAAGTTTTTGATTCAGAATTTCTTTCAATTTTTTCCAATAAAATAAATGTCTACATCCTTCTTTTTTCTTTCTTCTCATTTGATCAAAAGTAATTTTCAATTAAAAATGATTAAATTTAAATTATTTCAAAGTTTTAATCAATTGAAAAATACATTTTTTAAATATTACAAAGATCGATTTTATTGTAACGAAAGTGAATCAAAATTGAAATTAAAATAAAAAATTGCAGTCACCTCAATAAAAAAGCACCTATTGTTATTAAATACAAATCGATTCGAATAATGAAAAAATTCTCAAAAGATTGTCACGTAACCAGATATTTTTAATGTTTAATATTAGCAAATAAAAAAAGGCATTACTTTTATTTAAAAACAGAAGTGCCCTATGCTTTTCAATTCTCTATAAATAGAATAATTTCGCTAAATGTCAATTTTCTGTTCAAATTTTGTTTTGTAAGCACTGAAAATTGCTCTCAACTAATAAAAGTTTAACAATTCTAGAATGCTTAAACGTCGAAGTGGTTTTATCTTCTTTTTTTATTCTTCTTTCTTTTATTCCTGATTCTTAATAAAAAGAATTCAAACAATATCTATTATCAAATGGAATAAGAGACATGATCAATTTTAACAGAAAAGTAATTTCACTTTTCTAACGTCAACATATAAATTAATCTGCCAAAAAAATTGACAAAAATCTCGAGACTATCCGATGACAAACTTTTTAATGAGATAATGGTCTGGATTTTAAAGTTATAAGAAATAAATGATTCTCATTGAAGCACTTTGTTATATAATATTATAATGTCTCCTCTTCCAAATTCAATTGTTAAAATGTGCGTTTGAAATAGCGCCTAGAAATATTCAAAACATTCAAACCTAAGCTTGAAAGCATATTTGAAATCGAACATTTCATCATTGTATAATATTAAAACGATTTGAGTTCAACAAGATATGAAATACGATTCAAACGATTGTAACTAAAAATTAAGGAAGATCATAAATATTTAAACAAACAATTTGTACTTTTTCAAACTGATAAGAAATTTATTAATGCACATTATAATTTTTGTCTACTCACCTGGTTTTACTTGTTTAGAATCTACAATAAGACAACGAATAGATATCTTTTTTATTGCTTTCCTATACATAATGTCGAAGACTAATATCAGATCAACTATCAAATTATGTACAAAATTATCAAATACCACATCTTCATCAGGTACAAAAAAAGTGAATTCCAAGAAGAAAGGTTTTTAATTATATCACTGAGAATGTAGGAATTAATTATGCAAAACAGATTCGACCTTCAGTCAAGGGTTTATCCATTCTTCAATTACGATGTCGTAATCCGGAAATTATTTATCTTTTGATTTAATTCCAATGTTCAATAATTTTAATGGATAATTGTTTTGCAGAAACACTTCCTTAGCATTAAATAAATAAATGCCGAATTTTTCTATTAAGATTTATAAATTATATTTTGTAAAAAATAAAGTCTTAATTAATTCCATGAAAGAGAACCTGTTCTACCATTTGACAAAGTTCCGCGTTCATTTATAATTTTGGCGTAAGAAAGCATTAAACTTCTGAATTTCCATTTACATTTTTTCGTATTAAATCAATAATGAACAAAACGCGAACCGTTCTAATCTTTAAATAACATCAAATCCAGTTAAACCACATGAATCCAAATCAAGAAAGGAATTTACGTCACATTTTATTGGACCTGAACCACGTGTCTTTTGAGAACATTCAACCCGTTTTTCTCCGAAACCCGCAAAAATAATAAAGACCCTACCAAAGTTCAGATAATAAGCAACTCATTTTCATCAAATTAAAAATTCAATCTTAGATATTTACGTCATACGAATGAATAACAATCTTGAGAATAATTTAGTAATTCCAATCGATACTCTGCTCTCAAAATGAAAAATAGTGGGAAATACCGGTATGAAAAACTGAAAAATTAATACCGGTTTTTTTCTAACAATTCTCTAATGTTTCCGACATTAATACACTGTATAATTAATCTGTAACGATTGAATTTAAATATTCATAACAAAACGAATAAAAGGAGAAGACTTAAAGAAAAAGGCACCTTCGAGAAAGTGAATTGTATGAGGTAGTAAAAGGAAATATTTGCTTTTATGATCTCATTCGTTTTATACGTTTTATGGCCGGGAAAACAGGCCGAATGACGTCATTCAAAAAGTGCATGGGTCATTTGGTGAGAGAGGGAAATCTTTTGAAATAATTTTCAAGTAACACAACAAATAAATAATGAAAGTGCTTACACGTTTACGTCGATGGCTGTTAATTTTTAATTGCATTAGCAAAAAACGTTCAATTAACATTTCTCTTTCAATTCTTTTTATCATTTGTAAGTATTGTGTATATTTTCAATCGGTAAATACTTTTATGAAACACATGAGATATTGAAAATTTTAGGATTTTATTCATTATATTCACGTAAAAAAATTAACCGAAAAACGCAAAATGATATACAAATTCTAAAATTTAATTTGATAAACTGGTCAACACATTTTTTTAAAGAGATAATCTCAGTGCTTTCGGTTAATATTTCGTGAAAAATAAAATCAATAAAACGAACTTTCTTATTTTTCAAATTGCTTTATCTAAAATTAATTGTTTTTTAATCTAATTTTTCCTGCACTCTCCTATGTTTTATAATTAATTTACTATTTGTATCAAATGTATGGAAGGCATAAAAAGGGTAAAATATTGAATTATCTTATTGTTAGCCTTGGACCCACATTGAGGATTATAGAAGTGAAATATAAACTTCAAGTACACACAAAAAAGAAGTCATAGTAAAAGAGGTCAGTAGTTGTATCGGCCATGTGCCATATGAATAATTTTTTAATAATTTCTTTGTCTATGATTTATGGACATCTTTACAAAGAGTAATTTCGTTTTTACTCAACATTCAGTTACAAATTGTTTAAGAATTTTCATGGAGGAAAGTTCTTAGATTCTAAACATGTCATTATGTTATCAAATTATGATGATCAGAAATTGAATTTACTGATTTGTCAATTATACTAAACGACTTAATTATTACATTATATTCTATCCATTCATCAAGAAAAAATTTTTATTTGGACTCGAATTATTTTCATCCAAGACATTCTTTCATTCTTCCCAATTCCTTTCCACCCACTTGTTTATAAGAAAGTAATAATGGCAGAAGAGAAATAATCGCAAAACTGATTAAACACTGAGATGAAAAATAGAAAAATCTAAAATGAAAATGGAAACTGAATACTTGGAAAATGAAATTGTAACCTGCAAAATAAAATTTACAAAGTAAAAATTGCGAATATCAACCGAAAGAGTTGACATTTAAATTTGAAATGAATGCTATTATAATTTGATTACACAATACCAAAGCTACTGCGCAAAATTTAATCGTGGTAGCAATAATTTACTCACATTACCTTAACAGTCTGCGTACTAGAGGATTTATTGGAAAATAAATTTACTGAAGCCTCAATCTGGTCATTCTTTGTTTTCCGTCATAAGAGGGAAATTGAAAGCGGGTTCAAAATATCAGAAAACAATTCACTGCATAATAATTTTCAATTAATGCCATAGTTATTTAGAATAATATTTTCTCAAGTGTAACAATACACATTTTCAAATTGTTCATGCTTCACATTTTATTTAATTCTTCCTTAACTTCAACTTTCAAATTAAAAATTAGGTTTCCTTTCAGAATGAGTTACAATGAACACAGGGTTGAAACCAATAGGTGAATTTAAAAAGAAAATATTAATAAAAACATGTAATTCTTACCTATAAAACACTTGATTGATAGGTTAATCTAGACTAAAAATATTCTTCAAGATGATAAAATTTGTATTGCATAACATTTTCATCCTGTAATAAGAGAGACATTTGTAACAAATGAATTTAGTTTTAAAAAAAGGAAAATAATCGATATTACATTTATTTTTGAACTTAAAAATGATTTTAAATAAATTTAAAAAGTAATATTTGACTTTTATCATATTTTTTATCTAATGATATTTCCTAAATTCCTGAGTAAGTTATTAAAATACCTTGAGAGCGTTTGAAACCCCTTAAAATCATCGAAATTCTCGGAAATCTTACGAATTTTTTTAAATATCCTAAAACCTCATAGGGCTTATAAAATTATTCCACATCTTCCGAAATTCTAGAAAATTCTCTAAAGCCGCATGCAAATTAGTTCAAATCCCTTAAAATCATTTAAAACCTTGGAAAGTACTTGTAATTTTTAAATCTTTTAAAAATTCATTAAAATATTTTTAAATATCCTAAAATATTTAAAATCCTTTAGAATCTTTTGAAATCTAAAATTCTTTAGAAGCGTTTCAAATATCCCAAAATGTTTTTAAAAAATTTAAATATTTCGAAATACCTTAACATGTTCAAAAATCTCTTCAAGTCTTTAACATCATAAGAAATCCTTCAATTTTTATCAATACATTCTTTAAAATCGATTCAAATATTATAAAATGCCGTGAAAGTTGATATTTCTTGAAATCTCTTAGAATATTTGAAGTCCTATGAAATCCTGGGAAATTCATTAAAATACCTTATTAGGAGCCTTTAATTTTCTTTACATTATTGAAATCCGCGGAAATCTTATAAAGCCTCTTGAAATTCCTTAAAAATCCTTCGAAATACTTGGAAATGTTGAAAATTTTTTGAAATCCCCTTAAATCTTCTAAAATATTCTAAAATCTCATAAATCCTATACATAACCCTTCCAAATCTTCCGAAATTCAAGGTCAGTCTTTAAAACCGATTGGAGTTTTTGAAATCCTGTGAAATCCCCTGAAATATTTGAAAATCTCTTTCAACCTTTGAAATCCTACCAAACCCCCTAATTCTTGTGAAATTTGTTGATATTTATAGCAATATTATGAAATGTTTAGGAACTTTTTATATCTTTTGAAATTGTATAAAAATCCTTTGACATTTTGTGAAGTCCCTGGAATCATTAAAACTAAAGGCATTTGAATCCTATGAAATCCTTTCAAATCCTTATAAATTTTGAAAAATTATTGGGTTAGTTAATTGTATTATAAAAAATAATAATAACAGAATTTTAATTTTCACATTTTAAGCACTGAGAAGCAAATCAAATTATGTTAACTTACAAAATATCGTGACAGGTTTGTATCAAAAGATTGTAATTAAATACAAAAAATTATAATCATAAAATAAGAAATTCTTTCTTAATCTCGTAAATCATTATTTCTACACTTAGTGTAACGAACATGAATAGAAAAAGATGTTTTATGTTGATATTAAATACTTTGCTTCCATTCAACTCAAAATCGAATAATTTCAATTTTTATTTTGGCCCATATAAGGAATTTCACGATGAAAACCATTTTGCGTTTTTTGCATGGGACAAAGCACGAAAAAAAAGAACAAAGAAGTAGTAAAGGCAAAATCCGATTTATATGCAAAGTTGGTAATCATAAAATATCGTAGTTACACTTTCGACCGTGATCCTGTATATAACGATCCTTACATTGCGGAAAAAGTAAGATCAATGCATAAATGTTGAAGATTCTTGTGACCGACATATAAAATCGTTAAAGTCCAGATGACGGGCTTACGACTCTCTTGTGATGTCTGATATGAATGAAAGGCGAAGGTCCTTATCATTAAATGTGACTTCGCAAAATTAGTATTCTGTCTCGAAGGAAATTCCAGTTGTAAATTTAAAAAAAAAATACAGTTTATATTTAGATAGTGCATCATTAGTTTAGAGAGAATAATAAAAGATATTTCCTTATTATTTTTCATTAGTCTGCAGAATTGCACGCGCCATTGCTTTTTAATCGAATGCTCGAAATAAAAGGAGCACTATTGCTCATATAACTTTTTTTCTTTAATATTAACCAGAATGTGAGTGAAATAAGCGAATCAATATTTGATAGAAGTGTAAATTTAAAATATATTTTTCCTAATCAGATTCTCAAGAAAGAATTCTAAAATGCTAATGACCTACAAATGAGATACAAATGTGAAAAATATTTATGAAAAAAATTGCTTTTCGTCGTTCATTATTCGCTTTTAAAATTTAGACACAGTAATACCCTTATAAACCATAGTCAATTATTATAATCAGATGGTTCTAAGAATTCATAGAATTCTGGGATTGCCAAGTAGGAATTTTATGCTGGATTGACGCTTGGGGATTTGAAGGTTGTCTGGATTTTTTTTATTTCCTTTTATAGAATCTAATATAGAAAATCAAATAAATCCTCAAATGGAAATTATTAGATTTAAATTGGATTCTAAATATTTTGATCAAGAATATGAAACGATAAGAACCTCATTTTCCCTATATAACTTGAGAATTAATTGGAATAAGAATGAGAGACTTTTGATCCCCATAAAAATGGTTATTAGATTAAAATTTTTTTACATAATTGCAGATAAAAAATGTAATAAGTGTTATCAATTTACAATTGGCAGACTACAATGCTTCTAATTTACATAAAATTAAATAAGTTTGACTTATATACATTAGTCAGTAAAAAAGGAACTGCAATTTAAATAATGATCGAAATTTTTTTAATAATGAAAAAATTTCTTTTCGTGAGTATTGAATAGCCCGAATAAAAAAAGTCCAAATGGAATCCCAATAAGATCTGAAATAAAGTCTGACTAAATTACAGGTTCAGATACAAATTTTTTTGTTTTCAGAGACCATTTTTTAAAAGGCGAAATAGCGACGAACGTACTAGAAATTTTTTTTTTTAATTATTGAAACTGTTCATATTTATGTTCAAAACAATTGCCGAAATATGAATAAAGTACCAACAAATTCACAATAAGTCCTGTTTGAACAGGATTTTTTTAAAGCCAAAAGTACTGAAAAAAACCATTTTATTTTTTCAAAATGCTCACAACTGCTCATGGGATTTATGTTCAAAAAATATATCTGCTGAAATAGAACTGAAGTACCAAAAATGTTCACAATACGTCCTGTTTCAACAGGACCTCTTTAGGACAAAGGTACCGAAAAATTTTTAAAATCTTGCTACTTAGCAGGTTTTTTTGGGACCTTTCTAGAAATTTTGTCGGCAAGCAAATTTTCCCACAGAAGGATTGTTTTTTTCAAACTTTTTTAGGCCATGAATTTTGAACTGTAGAGATTTCGGAAAAAATGAAATGAAACATTTCTAATTTTTTCCTCCCAAAAATTTCTTTATCAGTAGGGCGTATTTAAACATTTTTTGGTACATTAGTCCTATTTCAACAGA
Organism: Andricus curvator; assembly: GCA_932195095.1. Taxonomy (NCBI): domain Eukaryota; kingdom Metazoa; phylum Arthropoda; class Insecta; order Hymenoptera; family Cynipidae; genus Andricus; species Andricus curvator. The sequence continues at coordinate 500,761 of CAKNYM010053305.1, read as the reverse complement.
AAATCTTTTTTAAAATACTATAAGGGTGATTGCCAAAAAGCGAACCACTTTAAGTCCCCGTCAGTTTCCAGTTTTTCTTTTATTGATACGTTTTTTCACAAAAGTATCCCAGTAAAGTATTTATATTAAAGCACAATTTAAAAAAATTAAAAATTTTAGACGACTTTGTTTAGAAAATATAAACAAAAATGTACGCAAAATGTCTTGCCACTTATATTGAGTTGAAACAGATAATAGTCAAGTAGAGGAGAGTTCAATATTTTAGAGTTAAGTATTTCAAAAATCACTTCAAAGACTATCCGACAAGTTTGTTGTCCGGTTACGTTGCATTGCTATTTTAGGATAAAACTCGAAAATAATTATTCAGAAAAAAAAATTTATTGTATACTTAGGAATATTCTGGTATAGTTTAAAATCGATTTAGCAACGTTGATTCCAAATAACAGTAAATAATATGGAAAGCAAACAAAACTTGTAAAAAAATAATAATTTACATGCAAACAAAATTGGGACTTTTTTTAACTCTGGAATTTTTGATCTCAAAGTTTTTTTCATTCACAAATAATTATTAACTTTAGAAAATTTGTCGACGTAAAATATAATTAAATAGATTTCAGATATAAATAATTCTTCATTTAATTATTATCTTTAATTTTTGAATACATTTTTGAATCGATTTTTCAATTCTGTTTTGTATGCATTTTATAAAAAGTTATTCCATTCATGTTATGACGTACTAGACGCAGGTTGGATAGGTTCAACAACATTATATTGGTTTCCTGCCACGCTTTCTTCCTAAGACATTTCTCTCGAGAGGAACAGACAGCTTAGCAGTAGTAGTTCCAAGGAATCACGTAATGGAGCGCGTCAATGCCCGCGCAAGAAAATCACTGATTATGATGTTACTAGTGCACAGGCAGAAAGATATGTTACTTTTTATAACACATGCATGATTTTAGCCCCTTTCCATGCCTGTAGAGCGGGGCTAAAGTAGTGCTTTTCGAGCATGGTTACGTCAGAGGGAGAAAAAGTGTACTTTTTCTATCTATGGAGTAAAAGCGTGACGTCAAAGGTGAATAATTGAAAGTATACATATATGAGTTCATATTTTGGGCTCACAAAAAGTAATCGTCAAGTAGCATCGACGGATTATTTGACAGATCAGACCAGACCTGAAGCAATAAGTTACTATAACTTACGGATAAATTACCATAAATTATCAAAAATTTCAAAAATTACTCCATATGAGGAGAAATTATGCATGTGTTACAAAAAACATCTAAAATCATGCATTTGTTATAAAAAATATCAGTAAAATATTGTGCTATGTTTACAGTATGTGTTAAAATAAAGGAATTTGAGTGATTAGAGATTGGGATTTCTTCAATATCTATCTCCATTGAATTTCATTTGAAAGAGGAACAAGATCTACAGTTTTCTTAACGATTCGCTTAGGACTCTAATGTAAATTATCATTTCTTCTGGGCCTGCGGTTTTGAGGTGAAGGAATCATTAGAAGTAGTGATGTTATTGGAAATGATTTCAATAACAAATTAAATCAAGAAAAAAAGTTGTCTTTATTCTCATTTGCAATGGAAACCACTTACGCGTGAGAATACTAATTACTAATTTAAAACAAGGAATTCAAAAACATTTTTATTATTTGAAGCTAAATATTTACAAAAAAATCAGAAGACATTTCAAGATTCATAAAAAATGTTAAACTATGTTTGAAAATAGGCCCTGTCTAGGTTCACCGAAATTGAGTAAATGTAGAAATTGCCAAAGGATGCGTAAACAATATAATTTCCAATTTAAACAAATAAAAATTGAGACATGCAAATTTAAATTTTGTGTAAAGATTTATGAAATTCGATTATAATATTAACAAATATGTTGTCAACAAAATATGTCGTAATTGAACATTACTGGCAAGCCAATTTCAAGTTGTTTTAGTGGAAAAAGATCTTGCTTATGTGAATGAAAGGCCAAATAGTACATTTGGTAATATGATTTGTTTATAATTTCAGCTAATATGTTGACAGGAAATAATTTTCTAATTAAACATCGCTAATAAGCTAATTTAAAATAAGCTTAGTGCAAAAAGAATTTGTTTACGTGAATAAAAGACCGAATTGACGCAGTTTTAGTGAAGAAACAACTTGTTTTTGTGCATACGCTTTCAAATAGTTAATTTTTTTTATAAAAGTTCACCATATTTAAAAATATATTGGCCAAGAAAAAAATGTCTAATTACGGATTATTGGTAAACCAATTTCAAGTAGTTTCAGTGAAAACATTACTTGCTTCTATGAATGCATGGTCGAATAGTTCATTTGTTTGTAAAATTTGTTTATACCATTAATAAATGTAATCGAGCAAAAAACTGACCTGATTAATCATCCCTATGAAGACAATTTTAAACCATTTTGATGAAAACACGATTCATATTCTGCTATTAGATACCTAAAATATGCATTACTTTATATAATTTGTTTGTTTTTCAAGTTAATAAAAATATTCAGGTCACAATACTTCTTAACTTTTCATTAATGTTGATGCAATACAAAGTAAATTTGTTAATAAAAATAAATGAGCTTTAAAAAACCACCAAGTTAGAAATGACCGTACACTTTCTTCGGTTGATGCAGAATTCATTTCGATTCTTTAAAGTTGAAAAATTAAATAGTTAAGATGGCCATTTTTTCACTTTACTAGTTAAGATAAAAAAACAATGAACAATTTTTTTTAAATAGGCTTTAAATGATCTCAAGGGCATATACCAGAGTAATGCGTAACCAATATTACATCGTACTATATTCGGCGGCTTCAGAATTTGAGAAATATAAATATTGTGCTAAAAATTTTAGAAGTAGTTCAAAATATGAAAGGGCACGTCTGCCTGGCCCAGATGAGTTTTTATTTAATTTAAATAATGCAGTTTTATAAATTCGATTTTAGATAGGGCACTGAAAGGCCCTGTTGTCAATTATATTTAAAGTTAAAAGTTAATAAAATTGCACTATTTAAACAAAATAACCATTCAAATTAGCCATAAATATGTGCCCTTCTATATTTTGAACTATTTTCCAAAATGTCAACAAAATATTCACATTTTTCTAATTATAAAGCCGTCGAATATAAACCATGTAAATTGTTCACGTTACTCTGGTACATGGCCTTAAGGAAGAATATAGTTGAAAAATAAATTCAAAATCGGTTAAGAATTGAGACCTCCAGATTGTTCAAAACACTTTTTGTCATTTTGCGAAAATTAGTCGCTCAATGAGAAGAAAAAAATGAAAAATTACTTGAACATTAAATCAATCATAATGGGATTAAAAACTGACAAAGCTACAAAAAAATCTTGTTGTGTATAACGGATATGCTTGAAACTCAGTTTCTTACAAATAAGACTGATACAAATGTAATTTTCCTAATGACTTTTCTGAAATAGTTGAATATTCCATAATAATGTAGACAAACGTGCATTCTGTGCGTTGTTATTTGCTATTATTCTTCAACAATCGTAGTTAATTTTTCAGAATTTATTGGTACGACTGAAAAGTCGTTATACTAGTTGGAAATACACGATATGTATATTTTCCGCAAATCATTTTGTATTGCATTTGCAAAAATTCAAATTAATTTGTCAATGTTTCGTTCTTCACACAACTGTAACGGCTTTGGAGGTTTTGATAGTTAAGAAAAAATGTTTGATTATCAATCTATTAAAATAACTTACTAAATATATTTCTTGGTTTTTAAGTATACCACAGAATTGAGCGACTTATAACTCTTTTAATATCAATAAAAAAATTTTGTCTTGTACAGTTTTGATAGAATTTTGTACGCGCCTTTCATTTATAATAACCTTTTTTTGAAAAATAAGGATTCGACATTGAAAAATGAAGGTCAACAATAAATTTCTCTTTTTTTCGAAAGTGAATCATATTTTTTATTTCTATTTAAGCTTAAAAGAAAGCTGAGCTTTTTTCCTTTAAGGATCTAAAATAAAAAAGTTGGTCTTCTCCAGTTTCAATAGTATCTTCCATGTCCCTTTCACTGAACATCAGCATTTTGACTTTCATTTTTGAAGGTCAAATTTTTTTTCAAAAAATGCTTATGATCAATAGAAAGGGCGTAATAAATTCTATGGAAACTTTAAAACCCAAATTTTGTTTGATTGATATTAAAAGATTTACATGTCGCTGAATTTGATGTTACACCAACAAAAATATCACCCCCTCCTTCTCGGTAAATATTTGTCTGTATGACAAAATTTTTCCGCATAAATTGCCATCCATTAAGACTAAACTTTACCCAAGTATAAGTCCGATCGAAGAACTTTTGTTTTTTAGGTGGGGTCACTCAGAAATAATGCCACATAGGCGCATGCCACCCACTTTAACTAATTTTTATTTCATAATTTAATGCACACCATTTAAAACCAAGAAGTGTTTACTTTTGAATTTGCATTCCTATCTATATTAATAATTAATTATTACGTGACAATTTAAGTAGAGTATTAAGATTATAATAATAATTATGAGAAAAAATATTGTTTGAAAAGTGATGTAAAATCCTATTTGGAGTAAAGTATTAATAGAAAGCAAATAATACATCTGTCACATGTTTTGATGGAGTATGAATGTGGTTTTTTTATTTGCCATTAAACTTCGCCGGATGCGAGTAATAGTTGAAAATCAGGGTAAAGCAAGAACGACATTCAAAGGGGCAATATTGATCTCGACCATGCATGACTGATCTTAGATTCGTCGGTCAATACGCACATAATCATTATGTGGGTTCGCGTAATTTAGATAGTGGAGTGCAATCGAGCGAAATTTCACATTTACAGGTGTTTATATCCAGCTAGGCCAAGAGACAGGATCGGCAAAGATTGCAAAATTTACGCGAGTTCTTACGAAAACGGGTCCGTAGAAATGTGAACGAACATTGCCGATATTCGACCGCGATACTTTTACTACTCTCGCGATCAGATGATTCCAGATAGAGCAAAAACTTATAAAATCCATGAAAAGTTGAAAAAAAAAATATTTTTCTCTTATCAAAATTCCTCCTATTTTCTCATTCTTATATTTTAATTTTAAGTGGATCAAAATTAGGTATTTTAAAATAAAAAATATAAATGTCAAAATTTAAATTATTTCCAATCTTAGCAATCTTCATGAATTAAAAATATTTACACAAAAATAATTGTTCAAGGATTTTAAATTAGTACTTCAAAGAATGTCAAAAATATTTATTTATGATAAACAAGGAATGGTACCGTTTAAAAACTACGTCACACAGCCAGGGGGAGGGGGGTAACAGGTTTTGTGACGATTTTTGACGTAGGGACCAGGGGTTAACGCAGAATGTGACATCACACATGGAAAATATAAATGAGAATAACAATTTTTTTATTTGTTAAAAAAAAAATAAATTACCTTTTTTCTCGTTTTTTCGCTTAAATGCGCACTGAATTAATAGAACCCGATAAGAAAAACAAACTATTTATCGTAGAAAATTAAAATACTTTTAATTAAAAAGTCTACTATTATATTTTTGGTCCAGAAGTTATCTCTGTTGATTGAAAATTCTGCTATTTGATTGAAGATTTAACTATTTTTAAGAAAAACCGTTTTTACTTGGAAAGTTAGATTTTCAATTTTTCTTTGAGAATTCATATTTTTTTGGTTAAAAATGTAATTGTTGATAAAAAATTAATCTACGATGGTTGACAGTTCAAATACTGTTCAAAAGCTGTTTTGTTCAAAATTCAAATTTTCTGTTTAAAAATTCAACAATTTTTTATAAATTCCATTATCTTGCTGAAAATTTAACTGGGTTATCGAATATTCATCTTTTTTTTTATTGAAAGTTCACCTGTCTTCAAACAATCCATCTTTTGTCTTGGTAATTACAATATTTGGTTAAAAATGCTACAGTTATTTGATGAGGTTTAATCTTTTTCGTTTTTAAAATTCGACTATCTGGTTGAAAATTCAATTATTTTGTTAAAAATTCGTTCCTGTTGCTTGGAAGTTCAACTATTTCGTGGAAAATTTATCTTTTTTTGGTTCAAAATTCAACTATTGTATTGAAAAATTAAATTATTTTGTTGAAAATTTACCTGCTTTGTTGAAAAATTTTCTTTTAGGGTAGAAAATTCGTCCTTTTATATTAAGACTTAATATTTATTGTAGAAAAGTTCTTGGTTACAAACTAATCTGTCTTGGTTGAAAATTCAAGTGTCTTCTGGAAAATTTGTCTGTTTGGCTTGGAAATACAACTACTTGGTTTAAAATGCCACTATTTGTGGTCGAAGTTTAATCTTTTTTAATTTGATGTTAATGTTTTTGTTCACTGGCCTAAAATGCTCCTACCCACTATTTGGATCCCAGTGGAGCTAGAGAGCAATTTTGTCACAACATAGAAATAAAAATCAATATTAAAAACAAAAATATTGATTTTGGGCCAGTAGACAAAAAAACATTAACTTCAAATTATTTAATACATTTATCTGGTCGACAAACTTAACATCAAAAATATTTAATCTTTTTTGTTTGAAAATTCGACCATTTGGTTTGAAATTCACCTTTTTGGCTTGAAAATTCAACTATTTGCTGGAAAATTCAATTCTTTGGTTGAAAATTTAACTGTTTTATTGAAAATTTCTTTTTTTTTTTTTGTTTGAAATATCAACTATTTCATTTTTTGTTGAGAATGAGAGTTTTTAGCTTGAAAACTCAACTCTTTGAGTGAAAATTCTTAGAAAGGATGTTACCTTGATGGAGTATAAAGAGCATTATGATGAAATAAATAAAGTCTTTATTTATTGGGTAAAAGTAATAATTATATTTGTTTTTACATGAACTATTTCAATGGCATTTTGAATTACAGTTAACGTAGCTGGACGGAAATTTACACTTTTTATCAATACAATACCTCCTACAGTTGCAAAATATGTTGCGAGAAAGCTCAACTGGGATTGACCAAACAGGCAGAAAAAATGATCCCTCTGTCAAATTCACAGCTTCCACCTGTTCAAATTGTATCGTGTATCTTTGTAAGAGTGGCAGATGTAGGTAGTAAAGATGGAACCTTGGAAAGATTGTATGCCAGAAATGAATTTACGTCAGCAGATTCGAATTTTATAGATACCCAGGAAGTTCCTTCTAATCGTTTGTCTTTACGGACTGCATCTGCTGCAAGTTCTGGTTCAAAAATAGGGTGTTATATTTTGCAACTGTAGGAGGCATTGTATTGATAAAAAGTGTAAATGTCGGTCAAACTATGTTAAGTGTATTTCAAAATGCCATTGAAACAGTTCATGTGAAAAGAAATAAAATGATTACTTTTACCCAATAAATAAAGACTTCATTCATTTATTTCATCATAATGTTCTTCAGTTCTATTCTTCACATAAATAAAAATGACAAATAAATGAATTTGTTCATAAGACTTGTCTAAACTATGAACTATTATTATTTGTTGGTGTTCGTTTGCGATTAAATATTATTTTTAAACATTTTGATAAGAAAATCTGTGTAAGTAATCCATTTAAATTCCGGAAATGAATGTTCTGGATGCTCATTTCGGTCTTTGGCCGTTTTCAAAACCGCCACAACGCATTCTGGCATTTCTGCAACAGCCAGAACGCGTTGCGGCTGTTTTTTCGGTCTTTGGCCGTTTTCGGTCTTTGAGCCTAACATATCTATAAATTTAATTCATCTGCGAGAAAGGATTTGGGCATTTAATACGAACGAACGTCAGCTGTTACGAATTAAAATTATTTAGTACAATTAGAGGTGCAAATAGGTGAATCAAAATAATGACGTCCAAGAGGCCACGCTTGACCCCTACATGCATGATTGCATTTTAATGAACGGATGAAATTAAATTGTAATTTGTACATTGCATGAATGTAACAATTATACAAGTTTCTTTTCCTTTTTAATCACTGATTTTATCATAGGTACTTTTATTTTAAGCTGTCAGCTTTTTCTTACAATAAAAAAGTGAGTATTTTTAGTAGAGATCGGAAAAAAATTTGCTATGTTCATCAAATTTTTAAAGAGGAAGTATCATGTGAAATCTTTTTTTCATGAATTATCACGTTCGCGCTTAGTTCATCCGATTGGAACACGTGCATTGGAGTCACATTACAAATGTGCTAGGATATTTAGTCAAATTATGCTTGATATTTTATGAAATAAAATGTTATGGTAATGGACTTTCTCGAGTTAAAATAAGAAAATATTATTCTGTTTTAAATGATTAGGAACATAAATTTATTATATGTTTGTTCATTATTATTGAGCAAATATTGAATTTATACAAGAATTATTCAAACAAGATTTAATTGCAAGATGACTTTTTACTCTTAACTTATGAATGATAACTGATACATTTAGTAAATAAAATAAACTGAAAAAAGATTAATACGATAAACGAACGTCTAAGTTTTTAAAAAAAAAGTTTTTAAGTCTAGAATAAAAAAAAACTGCAATAATGTCATGGAGACTAATGATTTGAAGTTGATAGAGGATAAAAAAATCATAAACGTAAAGCTAAAAGATAAAAATGATAAAATAAATTAAAAAAATTTTCAATAATTTACCACAACTATTAAAAATTGATGTTCAAATAAATAGTTTGGTAAAATAATACCAAAAATTAAATATAAATTAATTAATAAATAAGGTAAGTTTATAATGAATGTTAAAAATTATATTCTGGATTAAAACAAACAGGTTTAATAAACGACTATTATAATTCACAGAGTAGCTCTACTAATTCTTCCAGTAGTTCAATTTTGTACTATTTGGTAACCAAATGAATGAGTCAAATTCAAATGAAGATATAAGAATGAAAACTTGATAAGGACCAAAAATGAAATTTTACAGGATAAACAAAAAGAGTTTTCTGCCATATGCGTTAAAATATAACATTTTGATGAAATCATGGAACTGACTGGTGCCCAAGAACTCTATATTAAAGATGTAAAAATTTTCAGAAGAAATTTTTTCTGTGCGGTAGGGGGAAGAACAAAATGTTCCTCATCCATTTTTCCATCTCCTAAATTTAAAAACTGCGTATTTTCCGCAGAATCACGCAAATTTATAAGTTATATGTAAAAAAATGTAATCGCATTCTCACAACATTAAATTTGATTTTTTTTTGTAAAGGAGAAATTATTTTTCCTTATTTCTAATATTTGTCGATAAATAGTGTTTATTTAGACTATACTAAGAACACATTTAGTGGATACTCTTTCAATCTCAATCAGTAAGATTTAGTGTAAATTTAACTATGAATTTGTAAGAAATAACTAATTCACTTTTGTTATAAATGTATTTTTAGACAAAATGAAGCATTGAAAAATTAAACTATTAAAAAATAGTAAAATTTGACTATGAATTAGTCAAAAATAATAAACCGTGAATAATCACAGATGTTTTAGCCACTTTTCACGTATTTCCAGTAGATTTTCGGAGATTGAAATCTTGAAAAATATAAGTCACTGATTTAAATTTAGGGAGTAGAATCATCATACTATTTTTTGTTAGTACAATTAGATTTTTTATCGACACAACCTAAAATTCTTATTGTTCCAGTTACAGATAAAAATAAATAATAAAATTTATTTTTAAAACTACATTACTTTTATTGACAAAAAATATATATGTTATAATAAATTCAACAAACGATTAAATGAAAATTTCGTTCAGAACGTCACGTAAATAAAAAAAAATGATTTTTGATATTCTAAATTTGATGAGGGCCAACAAACAGTTATTTCAATATAATACGCAACCAAGTGTTCACAAAATTATTTACTTAAGTACTGCGTGGCTAAAGTAGTAAAAAAATACTTTATTGCCGTTTGTAAAAATTGTCAGGAATTACTAAAAAGTACTAAAAAGTCATTACTAATTGAAATTATGCTGGTAGCCCTACATAAGAGCAAAAGAAACATCTTTTCAAAAACGATATTGACTCAAAAAATTAAATAAATCCTTATTCGCATTGCGGCAAATATGTTTGTTTTTATAATGTCATTTTTTAAATTTTGTTGCAAAATTTTGAAACTTTTTTTTAATTTTTCATTTCAACAGCTATCAATCTATTTTTCGATTGCTTCTTGCAATTGAAAATTTAAGTTTAAATCACCGTGTAAAATTGAATAAATGTTCAAAAGAGAATATTCTCCCACCAGTTTCTCGGAACCCAATTATATTTTCCAATAAAGCTTTTTAAGCTTCAATTTAGCACTGATGTATCTAAAACTTATATTTTTTAAATTGAAAACTTGATTTTTGGTAACATTTTTTGTCTCCTGAAAAATCGTAAAAATGGTTTTTGTACTCTCATGCAGGGCTACCCTTCAATTCTACTTATAATAATAATTAGGCTTCTCTTTGAGTGACAGAATGTATTCTTCTTGATTCGCAATACAAATTTGTTTACATTGCAAAACAAAATTCATTTGATTAGGATTAATTTTATTAGATTCAAACAAAAGTTACTATAATTCGAACAAAATTTATTTGAATCACACAATTTGTTTTCGCCCCAGTAAAGGAAAAATTTTTTAGATTCAAACAAACTATTTTCAGTCAAACAAACTTTTTGATAAATATATTCTTAATCTTCTTAACTGTAGGGCAGAGGGACATTTTTTTGAATTCGGAGGGGTCCAAAAGTTATAGTTCAGTACCCAGATTTCCTACAAAAAGTTGCAGATACAAAAAATTTATCTTGTGTTCGTGCATCCACGATAAATCTTAAAAATGCATAGCTTTCGGAAAACAGTTATAGTTGTGAATAAGAATTAAAAAAATTTTTGTTATTCATTACAAATTTGATTTCGTACCCCCTCCATATTTAAGAAAAAAAAATTCTTCGCAGCCTATAAAAATGCTGCTAGAACAGAATCTGAACCTAAAAAGTGAAATTAAAGCGTATAACTAACGATGTAAATAAAACTCTTTCCTCATTAACTTTTTCTCAGTGCAATGAAAGCGAACATACTAACAATCCGGAAATTGTTTACTCACATGTGAAGAAGCGCGTGTCTCCTTTTTTTAAATCTTACTTCCCAGTCCTTAGAACCGCATGCCTCGATTTCGACGAGGCAAGAAGTGCCAAAACTTAATTTCCCCACCCGCCCGCCCTTTTTTTTCTTGTCAAGCCCTCTCTTTTCTTAGCTGAAGATACGAAAAAGTCCTAGCGTGTCACTCCGCAACACACACGCGCTCTCAGTTAGAAAGAAAGGTGGAAATCCGGAAATCTCAAATCGCGCGATGGTACCGTGACTCTTCCGGTAATTCTTTTCAACTTCCTGCTCAAATTCCTTTGAAATTAAAAATGTAATTGATTTTTAAATCCAAATTCTAATTCTGGAAAAGGAACCACTTTTTGGCGAACATCGGAGGACGCACGGCTGGCGAACGGTACACGATGTCGTGCGTCTCGACGCTCTTCGAAGAACTGGGCCCGCCATGGGCTCCTATCTTTTCCTACAAGTGCATGAAGTGGGGCCCCTAGTGCGTGGATTTCGCAGTGGGGGACCTCAGATTCTAGGGAGGGAAGCACACTTGCGGCAAAACAAGTTTTTTTTTTGCTAAATTAGTGTAGAGCTTACAATTTTGATCCGATTTAAGCCATTTTTTTTTAATTAAAAATAATTAAATTTCAAAGAGATTTATTAGAGCCGCTTTAAAATTTGTTATTATTTATATTTTATTTAACAACAAATTTCAGATTAAAATTTTTTTTAACGAAGACACTCCTTAAATATAATTCCAGCAGGCTAAAATATTTACAAATTTTTTTTTATATTAACATATCAATGAGTAAAAGTGTTACTTCAAGATTAAAAATTCTTGTAGAGTTTATTTTGTAATGTTCTGTTCAAGATATATGTAAAAATAAAGCTTAGTCACCATTTTTTTTAATGCAACACAGTAAATCTCAGAGAGATATTTTATCTGAAGTTACACAGATAAAAACATTGAATCCAACTCACGATAGAAATTATCTGAACTCGGAGAACTGTAGTTTTCAATTGTTCGCGACGTTTTTATCCAACAGAATTTCTCTGAAGTTTACTGTGAAAGTAATTGTTAACGTTATAAAAAAATGTATATCTTAGTATATCTTAGATTATGGTTAGGTTTCGACTTAGAAGTGAGTCAAAATACATGTTTGGTATTTTCTTAAAAAGTGATAACTTTTTTTTGCCTGTTATTTTCACGATTCAATAAAACTAAGTAATGCCTCGGAAGTTCCTTTCATGGTTCGATAGAGGTCAGTAATGGCTCAAAAGCACTTTCATGTTTAAAAATAAAATCGAATGCATTAAAGCTGGAGTTTTTTGTGTCTCCTTGAATTTCGAGTTTCAGCATTTGCGCCCTTATGTCCCGGGACCCTTCAAATACAAATTTTCGCCAATTTCCAACTGGATGATTTCGTTTTTTCAACAGAATACAATTTCAATTACTAGGGAAAGTTCTTGCCATATGATACTTTACCAACTAACAATAATTGTTCATTTCATACAACATTTTAAAGAAATTCATAACTTGAATACTTGTCAACAAATGGATGTAGTTTTTTGTTACGAAATCGACTGTCAGTGATTGAGAAAGGACCTATATTATTTTTAGAACCAATATCAGCAGACTTTGCCAGACGACAATATTTGTTATTTACTCAAATAAATTTTATTTAAACAATACAGACTTTGGTCACATTTCAATCGGCAGAGTTTATTTTTTCAACGGAGTTAACTCTAAATAACTTGGCAAAATCCTTTCCTAACGAAACATCATCAAAGAATAATAACCTTTTATTTTATAAATAATTTTATAAACAAATTCGTAATTTGACTACTTTTCAACAAATCGACGTAGGTTTTTTTCACAGGAACGACTACCAATGACTCATTATCATAAAGTAATCTATTTGTGATAAGGCTTTGTTTGGTGACATAATTTGTTACTTAATGAAATAAAGTTTATTGAAAAATAAAGATTTTCGTCAATTTCCAACCAGAAGATTCCGATTTATTAACGGAATTAACTCTAAATTACTTGGGCATATAGCTTTCTTATGTTATTTTATCCCTGAGCCACAGTTGTTTATTCCAGGTGGCTTTAACTGCAGTGCTTGTGCTTCTGGATGCAGTGGCCTTTCAATGTTTAATCGGTTTTTGTATTTTTTTAGATATTCATTTAAATAAATAACAAGAGTTTAGGCCTGACAAAGTCCCCTAATCAATAAGGTCCTTTCGGAGTCACTGTTCTAGTTGTGAATTTATTTTCTAAATTCTTTCATAAAATAAACTATTATTCTTGGTTGAGAAAGTATCCTAAGTAAAGGATTTTTCCAAGTATGTAATTTAAAATTGATTTCGTTGAAGAAACCGAATCCACCAGTTGAAAATCTGTATTTGTTTATCAAATTTATTTAAATAAAAAACCAATATTGTCGCGCGACAACGTCGCCTAATAAATAAGGTCCTTTCTGATTCACTCGCAGTCGATTTCGTAACAAAAAAAACAGCCATCTGTGGACAAGTGGTAAGTTGTGAATTCGTTTATAAAATTGTTTATAGAATAAATTATTATTGGTTCATAAAGTATCATAAAGAGAGGAATTTGCAGTTTTTGGCAGATTTTGCAATCAAATTAAAATGTATTTTCAATCTTGAATTAACATTTTCACTCATAAATTTGATAATATAAAAATAAACAAATCTTTCGAAATATTGTAAGCTGCTGGATACTATTTTTAAGAAGTTTTAACTGATTTCATGATGTTTTACATAAATATCCGTAGTAGCAAAAAAATGAGAACGTCCCTGGTGGAAAAATTTTTACATGTAAGTGCAACATTTGTATAACTGTAATTTTTTCTTAACACTTGTACAAAAATATACAAAATTTAGCAAAAAAGTACAATTAAATACAAATAGCTAATTTTTTTGTAGAAAAGTAAAAAATAACGATAAAGAACAAATTATTATTGAACTTTGTTGTAAAAACCTACAGTGCACTACAGAAAACTATAGTATTTTACCCTTTTTAAAATTCGGCGATTGGCGTAATAAAACACTTTTAATTTTACGCAAATTATTGTGCCAAATTACAAATCTTTACAACACAATACAAGATTTCACAAAAGTTAAAATATTGAAAAACTCTACTAAGAATATTTTTGTATATTCTTGCAGTTTATTGAAGAAGTGTACAAACTAAAAAAAAGATACATCTTTTTCAAGAACTTCTGCTATTATAATAAATCATATATAAAGCAGACATTTCTGTTGTGCATTCTTTTTTTCATGAAAATGTTACCTAGATAGGCACTATCTATCGAAAGTAATTTTAAAGCATAGGGACAAATTTTTAGAAGAAAGTACAAAAAACTAAAACCAGTTTCACAGACACCTACAAATAAATACAATGAATTATAACAAAAATTACAGGAAAGTAGAACTTTTGTCTATTATTCAGACAAATTTTTGTACTTTCCATATATTGTTGCATTTTATTGTAATTTTAATTTCCTACAAGAATTTAGAAAAAAGTACAACTACAAGAATTTTCAACGATACAAGAATCTACAGGCATCTACAGGGTTAGCACTCAAAAAGGTATTTTTTTCGACCTGCGATGACAAACATTTCGAATAGTGCAATTAGATAATATTTTAAGTTTAGGTGTACAAATGATCGCTACTATAAAAAAGCTTCTATGTTCAAACTTTGAAGGGATGGTAAAATATTAAAAGAAAATAATCCTTATTATACAAATAAAAACTTACGTTTGGAGCTTTTTTTAAAATATATATTTACGAAGAAGCTCTAAACATTATGTTTAACCATTCCTTTACGGTTTGAAAATAGAAGCATTTTTGTAATAGCGATCATTTACATATCCTAATATAAAATTATGTCATTGCAACATTCTAAATTTTTGTCATCCTAGGTCAAAAAAGAACAACTCTTTGGCTGCAAAACCTATAAATTCCAGTACATCTCTTTGAAATTTAGTTAGCTTTCGTTTGTTTGATAAATGCTCGTATCGGATCAGAATTTGTCCTGAAAAACGTTTTGTGCCTCACTGTGTGAGGGAAGCAAGTGGAACCAGATCCAGCTTCACGACTCCCCAAGACCCTGCCATTTCTCCAGTCCTGGAGTGTCCACACTGGTCAGGGTTACGTAACACTTAGGAAAGTTGTATAAATGGCCCTCACTGACACTTTCTGTCCTTCTTGGATCAAATTCTTCTGCGATTTTATATCTACGTCCCACAATTTTCCCCCTCCATCAGACCCCTTGCAAAAGTATACTGGGATCTCACTGTCAGTTACTTTTACATCTCAGAAGTCAGTAGCGGTCATCGACTAGGAGAGGCTGATCTTGTAAGGTGCTATGCTATGTAGCTAAAGACGAATCTGTGTTTGTTTTATTTTTCAGGTTCTGTCCTAGTTTGAGTTACACTTTTACAACTTTCGCAGTTCGCGGACAATAATTCAGAGGAGAGAGAGTTGAACTTTGGTATTCAGATTCGTTTTTGAGGTATGATTTTATTTAGCACAGGTCAACGATTAATTCTTAGTTCTCATTTTGAGGAGGAAGTTTACTTTTGATCTCATAATGGGAATGTCCCTCAATGATGTAAAAATTCATCAGATTTTTATGACCCCCCTCCCTCTTACGTGAAATTTATTACTTTTTACACAATATATATCAATTATTTTCACCGTAAACGATATTTCCGGGGATTTCAAAAGAATTGTAAAATTTCAAGTGATATGAAAGTATTTCAATGGATTCTAAGGTATTTCAACAGAGAAAAATACAAAAGGTAAAAAGCGTTTCAGGTAAAAATGCTAGGGGTAATCTCGCAAAAAAATGAAGATTCGGTACAGGTAGAATGAAAAATTAGTGATCTTTTATTTTAGCCTTGTCTATTTTCAGTTTTTTGCGTGCCGAGATTACCTCCAGCATTTTTACCTGAAATACTTTTTACTTTCTGCTTTTTCTGTGAAAGAACTACAAGGTAGTTCAAAGAATCACAAAATTGTTATGGAATTTAATGAGATTTCCAAAGGTTGTTAGGGATTTCATGAGTTCAAGAGGAATTTCAAAAGATTTTAAGGAATTGCCAAAATTCTAGGATAGGATTTCAAATGATTTTAAAAGGTTTCAAGAGCTTGCAAAAATAACCTAGTACAATTTCAGAGAGAATTCTAATTTTCAACGGCTCTTAAAAGATTTTAAAGGACTTCAAAGAATTTAATCAAATTGCCCGAAATTTATAGGATTTCAAAAGAATTCAAGAGATATCAAAGAATTTTATCGGATTTTAAGTAATTTTACAGGATTTTAAGGAACTAAAAACGATTTCACGGATTTCTAGGGTTTTCAAATATTATAAAGGATTTTAAGAGATTTCGAGAAATCTTAATCGCTTTCAAAAGATTAAAATGGATTTATATATAATAGGGAATCTCGAGAGATTAGGAATAATTCCCACGGATTTTAAAGATTTCAATAAATTTTAAAAGAATTTCAAAGATTTCAAGGGATCTTATGAGACTTCGAGAAATTTCAAGGAATTTCGAGGATTTTAACCGATTTTTAGAAATTTTATGAGATGTCCGCGGTTTTTCAAGAATTATAACGGACTTTTGTGGGATTTTGCAGATTTTGAGTAATTTTTACACTTCGAAACGTTTTAAGGGATTTTAAGTAATTTTAAGAGATTTTTAAATAAGTCACGGCATTTCGAAGGATTTAAAAGTATTTTCTGTGATACCGAAGTATTTTCAAGGATTTTGAAGGATATCAGGGGATTATAATAAGATTACGAAGATTTGAAGGGATTTCAAAATATTTGGAAATATTTTGACGGATTGTAAGATTCAAAGGATATCCGAATTTTGTAAAAGATTTAAAAAGATTTTTAAAAAGTCACGGGATTTTAAAGGATTTTGAAGGATTTCATGTAATACCGAAATATTTGCACGAATTTTGAAGGTTATCAGGGGATTTTAATAAGATTACGAAGATTTGGCGGCATTTTAAGGGATTTCTGAATATTATAAAGAATTTTAAGAGATTTAAAGAAAGTCACAGGATTTCAAAGAATTTTAAAGTATTTTATTGGGTACCAAAGTATTTTCATGCATTTTTAAGGATGTCAGGGGCCGTTTTTGGGCCTGGAATCAGAAAATAATTGTTGTTTGTATGAATAAAAACTTTTTCCTTATTCTTGGTTCAAAAATAGCCCCTACTCGATGTCCTCCTTTGACTAGTTTGAATTAGTGAATTTCACTGAGAATGAGTGAGTTTTCAGTGATTGAAATTTAGAAAAAGAAGTTACTGATTCCAACGTTCAGTGAAATTTTACTGATTAAACGATTTTGTTTGGCTTCAACAAAATAAAAGGTTTTGATAATTCAAATTTGGATTGTTACTATTAATTATTTGTTCACAAATCTTGCATTTGTTAATGAGTTTTCAGTTCAAATTTTGGTGAGATTATTTTGATGGAGAATATAAAAATATTTATTATCATTGTTGAAGAATAAGGCATAATTTAAGTTAATTGATTAGTCATTTATCATATTTAAGAGTTTTTAGTTCAAAAATATTCAATTTTTAGAGGAAAAATCAATTTCAAAATGTAAAAGTGTTTTCAATAGTTCAATTGTTAAGACTTACAATTTAATACACTCAATTTCTTAAACCTTTTATCTGGACTTCCATTTTAAATTTATTTTCAGTGAAAATAGAAAATTTTGAACAGTTACATTTGAAATCACACAATTTCGCAATTTTCAATTTTGGTCGTACGGAATTGAAAACTGATAAAGCTTTCATAATCTTATTGTTTTCAATCAGAAACCCTTAATTATACGTTGTAATTCTTAAAGACCTCCAAATTTAAATTATATTATTTCGAACACTTTCAAATTTGGAAAACGTTGAATTCTGAATCTTTCATTTAAAATAAAAAAATTTCAATACTGAAAATTTCGAAATTTAAATATAATCATTTCTGTATTTGGTTTGGTTAACAATAAGTAAAGAAACAAATCTACACAGCTATAGAACCTTGTTAAACAAATGACCAGTAGAATCTCTTTTATGAAATACTTTTCTTCCGCAGATATAAATTAACAAGTGGTTATCCTTCAAATGAATTGTTCTTCAGAAATAACCAGTTTTGAAAAAATGACAATACGTAAAAATCGTGGGAATTTTATCATCATTATTTTAAAAATAGCTTATATTTTGAAAATTAGTAAACGCAGTTACTACTGTTGAAAAAATAAAATACAAAATTTAAGAGAAGCTGTATTTCAAAAGTAATCAGTATTCTCCGAATTATTATAATCTATGAGAATTCTACAATAGAAACATATTTGCTTCCTCATAGAGGAAACATTCGATATTTGTAAAGTCTCATGTCAAAGAGTCTTTTCTATTCTTGCATCAACTTTGAATTATGTTAATGAAACAAGTTTTACTGTAAGAAACATATTTTTCAAATAGTATAAATGACCATAACTTCCCTACTCTTTAATAAATATATGAATATTATAGGTCAATCGATCCATCTCGAATCAAGGAATCTTTTCTATTCTTGCAGCCACTGTTAATTTTGTTGATGAAAGCAGTTTTAATATGAAAAATCGATTTTTCAAACATTATAAATGACCATAACTTCAATCGATTCATCTAGAAAAGAGGAGTCCTTTATTTTGGCATCTACTTTGTATTGTGTTAATAAAAAAGTCTTAATATAAAAATCCTATTTTACAAATATGATAAAAGTGTTTAAAAAAATCTAATGAATATTTTTAGAAATACTTAACAAACGTTTAATTTAATAATTTGAAAAATATTTCTAATTGCTTTGGCTACAAAGCTTACTCTATGAGAAAGCAAAAAGTTTAAAATTTCCGCTAATCATTTGAATGTCTGATGTCAACCACAAAAACCACATGTTTGAATTTTAATAGAAAATTATACGTTATGATTTCAGTGGAATTCTTTCTTATACCAAGCCGCAAATCATTACT
Organism: Andricus curvator; assembly: GCA_932195095.1. Taxonomy (NCBI): domain Eukaryota; kingdom Metazoa; phylum Arthropoda; class Insecta; order Hymenoptera; family Cynipidae; genus Andricus; species Andricus curvator. The sequence continues at coordinate 481,648 of CAKNYM010053305.1, read as the reverse complement.
AATTAATACCAATCCTATTTCTCCATTACGGGAGGTAATATGACACTAATTATTATTAATATAAAAAAACTAGACTTCTAATACTGTTTATTTTTAAACAATGAAATAATATCATCTAAATCAATCATTTACGCGTTTACTTACTAAAATCCATTAATCATGGCCTCTTGATAAACTACCTAAAATAATACAGAGTTACGTGTTAAAAAAATTATTTTTTAATTTTATATTTAAAAATATTTTTTTTTTGTATTTTAATATATTTGAAAGATTGTGTTATTCTCAAAATGAAATAACTCTCTTTAAACTTTGCATTACACCCATGTTGGGCGTCCCACCCAACAAATACTGTATCTACTGACATTGAAACTGGCGTCTGACCTGTACTTCCTATTCTACTTGCACCATAACCCCCCAACCGAAGGGTCAGACGTTTTCAGTAGAAAAGCCAGTTTTCAGTAAGACATTTTTTTTAACAGGTTTTGCGTTTTCCTGCTGAAAGTTAATATAAAAAAAAAAGTTTAGTAGATATCTTTTCTTTCAAGTTGAATTTATTCTCAAGACAAAATATAGCAATCAAATTGCAATGCTTTGAGTCTCTCTGATCATTAAAAAAATTAACTCTATACAATAAATGTCATGTTGCAACATTTAATATATATCAACACGTGTAAATTATCGAGATGACTATTAAAAATATTTTGTAAAAAATATTATTACTCAGTAGAGTAAATTAAACTTCTGATAATATTGCACCATTAGAAAGATAAGCATCTGCAGCCTGAGTGAAACTGGAGATACGTGCATGAAACATAATTTGGTAATCGAATTAAAAATTTTCGTAATCAAAAAACACTATGTGTAATTTGGCAATAATAGTTACGATAGGGAATAATAAATTTTTAAAATAAAACCGTCTACATCTTATTTACGACTCTTCGTGCATGAAATTTACCAAATTGAAATTAAATCCTTGCAAAATATGCGCTAATTACGTTACGCATGAGAAGTCATAACAAGCGTATAAAAATCGTTTAGGTCAATTGAACTTAATCGAGTCATTTTGGATCAATCGCAAGCTATTTTCAATGAACGAATTTATGTATAATGATTTCGAACTTACGTTTCCAATCAAGACATCCATTAATTACAATGAATTTATTAATGCGGTTGCCCTCTTAATTCGAGGGCATCGTCAAACATTGACGCAAACAGATCGCTTGTTTTTTTTCCGTAGATATGTGAAATATGCAACAGCTTCTATGGAAGCTATTAGTAAATAGTGTCATGAATGAAAATTATATGCAATTGAAAAACGAGAAATATTGACGAAATATTCAAATCTATCGGAAAAGTCAAATCATTGGTGGCTTGCAGAAAATCATAATTAAATTTATTCGGCTTTTTGTACTTTCGTGACTTCGAAATTGAATACAAGAAGCTTAACAGGGCAATTATACATTCACTAAATCAAAGTGGTAACCAGTTAATTTACTATTAAAATAAATTTATTGTTTTTAAGAGGAAAATTAATTTTAGCACTTGAAATCTGAAGAACTTGTACAGTATTAAAAAGCTCTAGTCACTTATTCTTGACGAAAAATATGTTATTTTAAATTAAGTACGTAACCATTTTTTTAAGCAATATTTTCTTAGGTATAATTAGAAAAATATATCAAATTTATTAAGAAATGCATTTCTTGTTATTCAAAGAAGGTTTCTTATATAGAAAAGTGCAGAGGGAAAAAAGTTGTATATTTGCTCAAAATTACTGTGAGGAGATTGTTAATACTCTTGAAAAGTATACAGGATATAGTGGTCTAAAAAAGGCTTTTTTTAAAAGTGAAAAAATCGAAAAATAATCTTATTTGAATAAATTTTGTTATTTGCAATAACAAGTGGAATAAAAATGATAGAAAATATCTTTTATTATATATATTAGAGTTCTAAGAAAAAGATTCCCAATTTTTTTTAAATATTGCATTTGAGAATTAGGTAATAAAAACAAAACTATTTATTTTATTTTGATAAATAATGATTTCAAAACCATAATCTCAAATTAACTGAAGCATATTAAAATAATAGCCTCCGATTTTCTGTCTTTTAAATCATTCCGTGATACAATTTTCGTAATTTGATACAGAACAAAACAAAATGAAAAAGCAATTTTGCCTACTTGAAATGACAATAACAGAACACGAAAGACATGATATTAAGAATGAAAAAATGAAGAAAAAACCTTGACATGCATTTTTCTTTGTTTATTATTGAAGAAGAAGGTTTGAGCTAATTATCAACACTATTTTCTATAAAATGCTGCAATTGTAGGCCTCACTGGAAATCAACTTTAAAAAAAAGAGTTAATTATGATGCTATTTGTTTTTAAAACAAGATTTTCAATTTGCGGAAGTAAATTTAAGATCCAAAACTTCAGTTGCTCTTGCAAATGAAAAACAATTTATATAATAAAATATCTTGGTGCAAAAAAAGTCGCAAAATCACAAGCATATATTAATGATATAGAATAATATTCAAGGAATATAATTGCAAGTTTTCGATTTGTTAGTTATTCATTTTTGTCTGTTCACTTATTTTGCTTGAAAATTAATTGAAGCAAACAACAGACGATGAAAATAATGCTTTTGAAAATTATGTAATAAAAACAAAACTGTTATATTGTATTTTTATAAACCATTTTGAAACCATAATCTAAAATTAACTGAAACATATTCAAATAACTGCCAACGATAATAACTACCAACGGCAGAACAAAAAAAAATGAAAAAGCAATTTTGTCTACTTGAAATAACAAATAACGGAACATGAATCGCAAGATATTAAGAATATTGACCGTTAGGTATTCTTAATCATTTTCCTGTCTCGTCGTAAAGTTCATCGTATTCGTTGATGCTCTCGCGTATACTTTCTCCGACAGGTCGTCGCACAGTGCGGTTGTACGTCATAGAAACTAGATCAGGGTCGAAAGAAACGCGGCCTCTGACACCGTTACGCGAAAGGATGGTTCTTTTTTTCAGTTTTCATCCCCATTCATAATTCTGTCATATTTCACTCAAAAGATACATTAAAAACACTTCTAATGTTCATAGACCGCCTTTCTGTGGTGTAGTCATCAATTAAAGTTACACAGTGAAGATTGATTGTGTTAATGTTGCTGAGAAGATTCATCTCTGAGAAAAGGAAGGATATTCAATCCACAATTGATTTTTTAAAGTAATGGTATTCATTTGTTATGCACTAGTGTCACCCTTGGGCGAAAGGATGACTGACATGTTGAAGAACATTGAGGCCAAGAGAAATCCTAAAGAGAAGGAATCAGGCAACACAGAGATTCGAATACTGTGAATTTATTTAATTAGCGGAAACCAGTACGAAATGGATAAACAAACTTTTAAAGTCATAATATTGATAAATTATGAACAAGTGGGGAAAGTATTACATACCAAATTAAAGCTCGAATATTCATTTTAGAGATAGCGATGCCATCACATGTATTTTATTAGCCTTTTATCCTATATTTTATACTTTTTTAACATGCTGCAATTTTATTTAGATGGTACTCTTCTGGTACGAAGTGACTGTTCGGATTTTACGCCTTTCCGATCAGTTGTCCACGGATATTGTGTATAAATTCATAAAACAGTAATCAAAAACTGTTATTCAAAACCATTTTTTTATTTATACAGTGATTATTTTTCAAGTTGTTATAAAAATTGTATGAATTTAAACTGTGTCGTATTTAAAATGCAAAAATAGTCATTGCTACCAACGATCATAGAAATTACTTTGATACCCAAGCCTAACCTATAAACAATTTATTCACCTCGTACTCAATGGCACCTTTCATGAAAATATGTAAAATATATTTTCTATAAAAATTAAGAGAATTGATTATCAGTCAGTTTTCAAGCCAAGAGTTTGACGAATCGGATGAACCAGTTAAAGAATAGTGATAGCTATTTCACTCCTTAAAAAATGATAATCTGTAAGCGGACAAAATTTTAATAGCTATGTCAAAAACACATTTTTCAATTAAAAAATTGCAAGTAAGTGGTAAAAAGGCTGATTAAAAAACTCGTTTGTATTATTGCCACTCATAAAAAAATACTAAAGAACTTTTGCTTGATAACCCAGTCACTTTTTCCCATTATTCAGTTCGTTCTGGTATCCACCTCGTACTGGTTTCCCCTATATAATTCAAGGCAACCGCGAAATTCAGAAATGGTTTACATGATCAAGTAATTTTGTACTGCATATACCTACATTTTTGTATCTGCTAATAATTAAGAAACATGTTTTTATACTTTGGATCAAGAATTTATAATAAAAAACTCACTTTCTGTAGTCAGAAAGCGTTTGAGGAATTTACAAATTTGAACTTAGACTAGTTCAAGAAATAAAACAAATAAAATCATCAAGGAAGCCAATTAACTTGAACCGTACTTAAAAATGATTGTGTAGTTTTGAGTTGCAACATTTTCGAAACACGAATAGAAATGAAGGCACAATGGAACTTTTAATTGCAAATGGAAAGCAGGAAGGCCATTTACAATATGAACTTTTATTAAACATGGGATTTGGCTGCCAAAATTACGCAGAATTTCTGCATTTTTTCACATGAGTGGACATAAAGAATTGAATGCAAAAACCGATTTTTTGAAGTAAAATGCGATATACTTGGAACTGAGAAGAAAGATACATATAGCTAATTTTCATTTATTTGTTTCTCAAAATAACAATGATAAGTAAAAAATTGTAGAAGAAGAAACAAAAAAGAAGTGTCTCATCGTCTCGAAATTCGGGATGAATAGTCAAATATTTTTTATAAGTTTCGCTCTGTTGAAAATTTTTAGATCTTTTTAAGATGAATAATTTTTCTTCGTATTATTTGAACGTATCTTCCATAGTTTATCCGGAAAATGAAATTTTTTATTTATATTAACAGTTATTTCACGATGGAAATAAAAAGTAGGCATCTTATCGAAATAAAAGTTTCAGGCTTTGTAGATCTTTTGAAGATAAACAGTTTTGCTAATCAAAATTTTTTTGTTTCGCGTATATATTTTTGCTGTAAAATGGAATTTTTATCTTTTTAAATCGCATTTTCGATGGATAAAAGAAGAACCGTTGGTCACGAAATGGCTTGTTCACAAACTCGTCATTTCTTTTTAATCCTAAAAAAAGTTTGTCAAAGCGCAATCTAATCAGCTAATTTCTTCGAAAGTTATCGTGCTCACAGATGCCGATAACGACAACTATGACGATGATAAACAGACTGGGAAGTAAAATCGATTTTTTCTCAATCAGTGAGTCTGAAAACATCCAGATTTGATGAAATCCGCAAAAGTCAATTGTCACGTAAAACCAATACCTTCTCATTGAGATGGGAATGTAATATCACTCTTAACATTCTTTAATTGTGTCATTGATTCCCAAAAATACTATATTTTCACGATTTGATGAAAAAATACGCAAATAAAAATTGTTTAAATAATTGCAAAATATGTTTAAAAAAATATATTACACTTGATATTTATCAACTACATCATTTATCACGAAAAATAATAACTTTTCACGATTTTCTGTAAAGCAATATTGCTTAAACAAATAATAATTGTTTAAAAAATTGAAAATTGGTTGAAAAATACTTAGAAATTTGTCACTTATCGTATAAAAATAACTAATGTTAGATTTTTTAAGTGCCCCCTTCAGCATGAAATTGATATAAAAGTGCTATTTTGCATTTTTTGAGCATTTTCCAGGTATAAAGAGGTTTCGGGAGGGGGGGGGGTCAAAATCAAACGCTATTGGGTGGAAAGTTTTCCTTGAACATTCCTTAAAAAGAGACTAAACATTAATTTACCCAAAAGTTAATAAAAAGTACTTATTATGTATTTACATTATCTTGAAAATCAAGCTTTTCCCATTTAAAACCCCATGTTAATTTAAAACATAAATTCACTTTTTCCGAAAAACGAACAACTTGGGGGGGGGGGTCGATCACCAGAAATCGAAAGTCGAATTCTTGGACCACGTTGACACCTGCCCTAACAAAGACGAAAAAAATGAATATAATTCATAAATTATTGAATAATCTCGTTTCCTGGAGACACAGTCAGCATTCCAAAACATTGTCACATGACTTGTAACAGATCTGAATAAATTATTTGATAACATCCCCAAGTGTTACATAAATGCAATGTCACGAATACCAATGAAGAAGAAGTTTGCCATTGACCTCTTACACAACTAACGCCGCCACATCTAAACACAACACAAGAATATAACCCATTGTTTCTGCCTTTGGAACGAGTTTCCGCTTTCATCAAGATTACGGAATGAAAGCGATCTTACCACCTGTCTTCTGAGCAAGAGCAGAATGCGTGACCTTGACATTCGTTGTTCTTTTATTATTGTTGACGGAGGAAATGTGATGTAATTAACAACAATATTTTGCCTAAAATACTAGAATTTAAGGCATCACTGCAAATCAACTTAAGGTAGTTGTGGTGCAAAAAATCAGATGTCTAGAAAAAATAGTTTTTCTGTGATTTTAAGAACCATGATAATATTCCCGATGACTTCATTTCAAATTAAAGACATTGTTTTTAATGAAAAACTGTTAAAACTTACCAAAAAGAATTATTTTAACAACGCTTTTTGCAGATAAATATTTTCTTACTATCGCTTCTTAAAATTGTTTTGAAAAATGGTTGAATTTTAATAAATGATGGCTTACTTTTTTAGGGAAAGCATTCTCTACAACTTTAGTGCTTTCAATTATTGAAGTAAATTTTTTCATGGCGAGCAATCTTTAAAAGAATTTACTAATATTTACTTTTTTTTGAATTGGAAACAGTAGAGACGTTGGGAATATTTTTCCCGAAAATATAAGCTATGATTGATTAAAATTCAACCATTTGAAAAAAATTGGTAAGTGGCAACATTATGGAAAAATTCAATTACAACAAATATTGTTAAGAGGATTCGTTTTCGTAATCTTTGAAATTTTTTCATTAAAAACATATATTTTTTCTTTCATAATACATGATCAATGATATTATTTCAATTTCTAAAATCATAGCAAAATTTTTCTTTTTCGATGCCTGATTTTTGACACACCAACTATGTACCTTAGGATTTATTCTTCCTAAAACAAAAGAGTTTATAATTATGCTATTTGTTTTTAGAAACAGCCTTAATTTTTATAATATTATCAAGATAATTTTTTCCTTATAATACCGCAAAATATAATAAAATTCTGCATTGAACTAACCCAAGTTGAAGGCAAAATATCAATTTTATAATTTGGTTCAAAAATTCGCAAAGTTTCAAAAATTTGTTAATACATTTAATACATTTGTAATACATTTAATTTATATATTTATTGAGTTTTATAATTTCAATTTAGAAATTCGGAAATGTAAGAAGGTTTCATCAATTAAGAAAAGGTTCGGAAAAAACACATTGAAATTTGAATAGATAGTTAATAATGTTCTAATTTCAATAAACGAATTTAAGAAAAAGAAAAATATTTTTATAATATATTTTATATACTATTAATAGACGATGATGCTGAAAAAATAAAATAATAAAATAAAAAATATAAATTATTCTAAATTCATACACTATGAAATGTTCAAATTAATAAGTTAGGAACAAAAGAAATTCACAAAATATTAGTTGATTATTCAATTTATTCTGAACAATAGATAAAATACAAATTTTTTTAAATACAAAATGAATTTATTATTAGGATATTTTTGTACAAAAATAAGGTCATTAATATCAGAGTTGTTATCAATATGAGCGATTTTCTTGAAACTGGAGGAAATAATAGTGTTAGGTAGGTAAGATATTGTTTTCGACCGATTTTAATCAAATCCAATTTATAGGTAATATGTACAATTCAGTTCTCTTATTCTCATTCCAATATTAACTTTTCTACTTTGTCAATTGGTCTGCCCATGAAAATGAATAGAGAAAAAATTGTTTATAACTTCATAAGTTGTTATTAATTTTTGAATTAAGATAATTTTTCTTTATTAATCCCATTCTAATGATAAATTACAACGATTTTAAGACAAAATAATTTTTTCTGTAAGAAACTGATATACTGTTGAATTTGTTTAAATTAATTGCTTATAATAATTATATACAATTGTTAATAGAATATTTGTGTTTTTTATGTTTCTCTTCATTAATTCTGACTGACAATGACTTTATTTAAGAGATTCGTTCACAGATAAGAAATCATATCGTTCAAATGAACAATTTTTCCGTTGTATTTATTTAAGTATTATTATACACAAAAACAACTAAGAAATAGCTTTTTTACGTTTGGGAGGAATTTAGTGCAGAGTATTTATAGGGACAAATTTTAAATCGGTTAAGAAATGTATCCTGTGGACAACTTTGTCCGTAAAAATTCATTCCTGGATGATCTCAAAAGGAGAACTCAAAAAATTTTGAAATTTTCTTACTCGAGATTTTGAATTCTTTTCCGCTCTTTTTTATAAAAAAATATTATAATAGTCTACATAAAATTTATGAATTTTATTTAAATAGGTTAAAAACATTTTGAGACATAGCATTTTCGAAAAAATTCATCAAAATATTTCAAAGTGACGTAACTCTTACAATTTTTAAATTTGTTTTCAAAAATATTTTACCACAGTATCTTACCAACCTAATACTATTATTTCTCCTAGTTTCAAGAAAATCGGTCATATCGATAACAACTCTGATATTCCTGACCTGGAAGCTCTGCAATTCTCAAACTATTTTAATTCAATCTTGGGTGTTTCTACTTTGGTTGTATTTATAATTTTATGGTGCTCATTTTATGAGCACTTTGCCTCCTCATTATGATTAAATCGCAAATATATTTTCTTCCTCATAGAGGAAGTTAAAATAAAAAAATAGAAATAGCTCAATCAAAACGTTTTGAATCGAGGCGTCTTTTTTATTCTTATATGAACTTCGAATAATCTAAATGAAGCATGTTTTTCGGTTGAAAACAGATTTTTTCAATTATATAAATGTCCATAATTTCCGTACTCTCAAATACAATGAATTAATATTATAAGTCAATCGATTTGTCTGGAATCAAGGAATCTTTTCAGTTCTTGCATCAATTTTGAATCATGTTAGGAAAAAAGTTTAACTATATACCATTAAACCATTTCCCTTTCAGGGTAGGCGTGACACTACCCGATTCGGGTAGTGCTTCTAGGTTTTTCTTGTAGTTATAAATAACTACAAGTGTGGGCTCACCACACCCACGATGTGCCAACAGCACTCATGTCAGTATTCTTGAATGGTCACCCATCCAAGTACTAACCGCGTCCAACGCTGCTTAACTTCAGTGATCTGACGAGAACTGGGGTTTTCAGCGTGGTATGGCCGTTGGCTATAAAATATATATAACTAACTAGTAGCTATAACTATAAAAACCAAAATATCATAAATGACCATATCTTCCTTACCCTTCAATGAAGTGTATTCATATATCAATATGTCAATTAAAAAAAAACATATGGTCAATCGATTCCACTCGAATAAAGGAATCTTCTCTATTTTTGCATCAACTTTGAATTATTGTGAATGAGAAAATTTGTACTATAAAAATCGATTTTTGAGATAATATGTATGACTATAACTTGCTTCCACTTTAATAAAATGTATCAATATTATAGGTCAATCTATTCGTCTCAAGTCAATGAATCTTTTATATTCTTGCACCACCTTTGAATTAGGTTAATGAAGAGAGTTTTACTATAAAAAAACATTTTTTAAATATTACATATAAAGAGAAAATAAAAAAGATAATCAATATTTTCAGACGTCCTGCGGGTAGTTTTGGGATGTTAGTAGTGAAAATAAGTCCTCGAAGTTTCCTTAATTTATTTTTAACCGTCTTCAAGTTATCGTGTTCACAAAAAAGTGTGACATCCATAAACACACACATTCATCCAAAAAATTCCACACACACACACACATACATCCGGACAATTGTTTGGAACTTTGTATTAGACATTTTTTAATTGAGGAAGTTTCCTCTATCAGGAAGCAAAAAGCATAACGATTATATCAGTGACATTAAAAAGTAGAGCCGGTAGTACGTCAGCGAAAGACAATATCGTGTGACTGCATTTTAATGCAAGTGAACATTTTCCAAGAAATTAACGATGCCGCTTACATTAAAATCGATTTTGAACTTCCGTTGGGTTTGTGTAGTGTAAGTGTTTGCCGTTTTATATTTTTCTCAGACATGAAGAAGAGACACTGCAAGATAAGACTTACACTGGCTCATTAGTGAAATGATTCGATGGGTTGCGAAATTTGATAGAGGAATTATGATGACATTGGATGAGTGTAATGCTGCAAATAAAGTTTCTAGAATAATATCAAGCCTCGGATAAACTTCTGAAAAGCGCATACCTCCGATTAATTTGAAACTCCAAATATCCATGTATTTTGACGCGCTGATTACGTAAATGATAGTGAAAATACCCGCAAATTTGATTTTCATCGTGAAAACCATGGAAAACCAATAAAAGTCATGGTTTTTCGAATTTATCTCGGTAATCACAAAAAATTTCGAAATAGCTTTTTCTTCAAAATTTGTAGATCCAATCAAATTATACATTTTTGATTGTACACGCTTTTCCTCTCAGATTTTTACTTTCTGGGAAAATCGTTATTAGAATTTAGCAAGTGCAACAGGCTTGAGTCCTTTTCGGGTTCGCTTCTGATTAATTTGAAGCTCTGTATACCTATGTATTTTGATGCACTGATTACGAATATAATAGTGAAAATACGCGCAAATTTTATTTTCATGATTTCCCATTGACGTTAGTATTTCACGCAATTCGATCATCTTTTTTTTCCATATCAAACCTGTGAAAAGATGTATTTTTTCTTCAGAAAAAGAGAAGTCTCCAACTTTGTCAAGAATCAAGGTTTAACATTCAATACTTAAACATTCAAGTAATTCCGATAGTTCTGAATCTTTTACTTTTGGGAGATTCGAATATACACGTAAATGGCTTACTTCTTCGTCAAAGAACCGACTTTTATTAAATACACACGACAACAGAGTTACCTTCCGAAATATAAGTCCTTTTTTACATTGTCATCAATGAGAAGGTATTGGTTTTATGTGAAAAATAAATTTTGCAGATTCCATCAAATTTCAATGTTTTGAGGCCCCCTGAGTCAGAAAAAATAGTTTTTACGTCGGTGTCTGTCTGTCGTCTTTGTCGTTGTCGTTTGTGAACAGGATAACTTTCGACAGAATAATCGGGATGGATTGCGCTTTGGCACACTCTATAAGGATATAAAAGAAAAGAAAAAATTCGTTAGCCAGCCATTTTAGAAGAAAATTCAAAAAGTTATAGCATTTAAAAAATGTTTGAGATCATTTCTTTTAAGACTTAAAAATTGTATGTACGTCTATCCGTAGTACTCAGTAACAGAAACAATTTATTGTTATGACTTTTTTCGATAAAAAAAAAATTATTAAAGTTATAGCATTTTCAATACCCAAAAAAAATGAAAATGAACATTTTAAGCCAAACAGCGCACGATACGAAAAAAAGCTCAAGAAAAGAAAAACGTTGTACTTTTTGAATTTTCTTGAAAAATCGAAAATTCAAATTTAGATTGCACAAAAAATAATGGAAAATCCAAAATTCCATTTTGCGGTAAAACTATGCAAGATATGAAAAAAGGTCAAATCAACAAAAATTGTGCACCCAAAAACTATCTACAAATTTTTTGTCAATCACCTTTTTATAGGATACGTAGTTTTGGTTTTATTCGTAAAAAAACATTAAAAATACAAAAATTAAATTTTTGGACAAACGACACAAGCTACGAAAAAAACTTGTGAGACAAAAGTTGTTCACCCAAAAAGAGCTGTAAATTGGATGTTAATCTTTTTTGATAGGATGTATAGTTTTCTTTTTATTCGTAAAAAACAATAAAAATTAGAAAATTAAATTTTTGGACAAAGCACACAAAATATGGAAAAAATGAAGAACCAAAAGTTGTATATCTGAAAAGGAGCTACAAATTTTACATTAATAATGTTTTGACAGGATGCGTAGTTTTTGTTGTAATCGTGAAAAATAACATTAAAAATAAGAAAATTAATTTTTTTGAAAAACGACACAAGGTACGAAAAAAAATTGATAGACAAAAGTTGTTCAATAAAAAACGATCTACAACTTTGTTATGCATCATTTTTGGATATAACGAGTAGTTTTTCTTTTAATCTTAAAAAATAAGAATAAATATAAAAAAATTAAATTTTTGGAAAAGCGAAACAAGAGATAAAAACAATGAAAAAACAAAAGTTGTTAAGCAGAAAAAATCTACAAACTTTTTATAAGCTGTTGTTAGAAAAATATGTTGAAAATAAAAAAATTAGCTTTGTGGGAAAAGGACACAAGCTACAATAACATTTTATTTAAGAAAATTTTTCGCCTAAATCTACAGATTTGCTCAGAACTACTTCACGCTAGGATGCGTATTTTTCGTTTAAATCGTAAAAAATAACATTGAAAATAATCAAATTAAATTTATAGAAAAGCGACACAAGTTGCAATAAAATGTTTAATAACAAACTTGTTTTTCTTATAGGATGCGTACTTTTTTTCAATTATAAAGACAAGAAAATGAAAAAATGATTATTCAAATGATACATTTTTTAGGGTAGCTGAGAATAAATTTTAATGCAACATAAGAAGCAAGTATCAAAGTACTCGTGATAAATAATATTTGTACTTTATTTTTCAATGTGTGAATAAGCAATCCCAGGCCGAGGTACAGAAATAAATGTAATATACATTTGATATAAAAGTTTTGAACATAATGTAGAACAGTTCACATTTTTTATCAACTCGAGTGCGTAGCACGAGAAATGTGATGGGAATGTGTTCGTTAAAGCCGAAGGAGCTTTAACAAAAGAGAATTAACAATCACCATATTACAGCTGTCGGTGCTTTGACTTTCAATTTTAAAACGTCTGTGCACAAATGTGGGGGAAATATAAAGACCGAGCGCGTAGCGCGCGATAAATACATTATCGAGCGCGAAGCGCAAGAAACAACAGTCGTGCCACAGTCCTTTGAACTTTAATGCGAATATGGTCGCAATCTTCGCCTACTTTAGAATTTGTAATACTTGCTTTGAATTCTGTATCTTTGTCAATTGATTGCGAAGAATAATCGCTCTCAGAAACTGTTTCTCCATTATCAGGATATCGATTACCGTCATTCAGTTTTCTTCTTTTGTAATGCGAGCTACTTGTCGCAAATCATAAGACCATTTTAAATACTCCGTAAATTGTTCACACAAAACAATATGAATCCCTTGATAGAGCAAGACAGTGACGAAGATAAAGTGCATATAGCGTATTATTCTCGCCGTCAGAAAATAAGTAATAATAAGTTCCAGCGAAAATCTTACTCGGACTAAAAAAAGGTTCCCTTATGCAAACCTTTTACCATGTGTACAACAACTAGACGAGCGCTATACTTGTCAGGAACATTTCATGTGAACCTGAATGACGCTGGCATTGTAAAAAAATCTTATTGAAGAGCCGCATGATTTGCGTCAGATATTAAATGAAGGATAAAAATTCGTCCGAGGGCTTTACCGTACTGATGCCAGCGTTAAAGGGTAAGCTCGTACTTGGCCAAAATGATAAATGAGCATTAGTCTATAAATTTGCAATTTTTGAAAAAGCAGGCAAATATTCTAAAGGTCCAGGTATAGTCAAGACGCATTAGTCGGAAATTATATAGATATTTCATTGATTACAGACCAAACAGTGTGAGTATTGCAAGAATTAAAAGATATGCTTGTTACATACATATTAGGGGCCATAACTTTTTATTTATTTATGTTTTAACCATGAAGTAATCATTTAATCTCATCCCAAAAAATATATGTTGTTACCTTTCACATGAGTATATTACATAAAAAATGGCGGTGTTGGCACAAAAAATTAATTACAAAACAATTGTTACAAAATTACAATAATTTTTTTCAGCCCCTTCTCGTAGAAGGAATAAAATGATAATTTGTTCTTATAGTTATCTTAACCCTCATCAGTCCCTCATTTCGCCACCTTAATCAGTCCCTTCAGTGTCAAATTGGCCCTCTGAAGTAAATTAAAGATAGTTTAAATTTCTTTCATATGGATTCAATGAGGAAATATTAATTCAAGATTAAAGAACTTTTTTATGTTGATTCGAATATTTTTGTGTAGAAACTAGCTTAGAAATCGTTGACGAATTTGAATTAAATTATAAAATCCTTCAAAATGCAGGAAATGGTACAGATCAATAAAAAAAGCCATCAAATTGTGAATAAATGATATAAATAGCAATTTATTTTTGAAAAACTTATGAGCAACGGTCACAAATCAGATAGCGATGGTGACGACAAATAGGTTCCTTGCATTTGTCGCAGCGAGCACTGTGTACATTCGCATCACGCGCATATGGACAAAGGTGACATCTTGCACGTTTTTTATCTAGTGGTGTTTTGGTTATTCGTGAATGTGATGCTGGTGACACGATAAGGAAATGGCAGCACGTAAACGCCTCTATTGAAACTTCAAGTTTCGATACCTGTAGAGCGGGTTGAAACACGTTATTTGCATCCTATGCAAAATAATATGAATTACTAAATATCTGGCGCGCCTTTCTTCAAATATTCAAATAGAATAATTGTGCGGTAAAGTTGAAAATAGCGTCAATTTGACACTAAGGACTGCTGAGGGTTAATACTCTATATAACATATATTCAAGCCCTTGAAATCGGTTGAGCCCTAAAATATGAACCAGAAACAAGCGGGCGCACTTCACCCAAAAATTTTCCACATTTCCAAAAATTTTCGACAATTTATGGTGATTTATGGCAAATCATCATAATTTATCAGTAATTTATGATAAATTATCGCTTCGAGTTCGTCCAATCTGTGAAATATTTTCATTATTCATCTCTGACGTTACTTTTTATTCCCTAGGGAGTGAAAAATACTTTTCACTCTCAAGGGGCTGAAAAGTAGAACTTTACCCCCGCTTCATATGCATTCAAAAAGACTGAAATCATACATATGTTAAGAAAAAATTAAATTTTCTCCTTTAGATTTCCTTGTATCTCCAAATAAGATAGTCAATCTTCGTGAGAGATTATCAGATCTGTATGAATCCTTAAGTACACATTTTTGTCTTGCTATTTATAATTTTCTCAGCCTCATCGAACACACCCTCCTCTATAACGAAACTCCATTACGAAAGTGTGTAAAAACGAACGTGTAGAATCTTGGAATGAGATGAAGAAACCTGCAATTTCCAGACAACCCACACTATCAATAGCTTTGATTGTAGGTAAACTGAACGTCTAGAGAGGTGAAGAGGTCTACACTATTTGTTGTTCAAACTCAAGCATCAGTGAAATAGAGGTCAGGAATTAAAGGAGAATAACATGAGTGTACCGAACCGACTCAAGTAGCATTCGTTTGGTCGAGATCGGACAAACGATAGTTTTTGCACTCCTTGTCAGCTATTTGCACCGGCTACCTGTGTGCAAGAACGGCTAGAAATCGCCGCATTATTCGACGCCTTGCGTCATAATTTCCTCTCCACTTGTGCAAAGCAAGATTGCGTCGTGTGTCGCTTCGCTGCGATCCCTTATGCAGGTTACAAACTTGCTTTTGACCACAAATAGGATGGCCACTCAAACTTAAAAAAAAATTTCCGGTTGACTTTTAAGCGTTTATAATAATAACTATTCAATAGATTAGTTTTCACTTCATATATACCATTTACGGGTTTTTAAATAGATATCTAAAATCCCCTTACCACATGAGATTTCCACACATTGAAACCTTTAGCTCACGTCCCTTCCAAAATCCCCTGTTACCCCAACTCTTATAATAAGCCTTCAAGCAATGCCTGGCGTACTCAATCGTGTGGTTTTTTTCAGTTTCTAAAATCCACTACCGTCTGTAGCTAAATTTTTATTAGAAGCGCTCGCATTCACCTAAAAATTTGGTCAGAGAAGTGGAAAACTGCTGAAAACCAGAGCTCCTGACCACAGCTGATTACCGACAAACGAGTTTGGATGTAGACATTCGATAGCATCGATTGCCCATATTCATCCTCGGCATCAAACCTCCCTTCGCTCGACAGTAACTAAACGCATTCAACACGACTAAGCGAGAATCATGAACGGTCACCTATCCGAGCGATTACCGCGCCCGTCCGTACTTAACATTTGAGATCTCGATGAGTTGAGAATCACTACCTAGCTACTGTCGTCGGTTAATTATTATTTACTACTAATTGCTTTCTTATAATTATACTGTTTAAAAAGAATTAAAAATTTGAGAACTCCAAGGTAAAATATATAATGTAAATTATGGTAAAAATGATTTCAGACTTCACAGCTCAAAATGCTCTGAAAACAGGAGAATTAGGGTGACTTCTCAAGAGAATAGGGGGATAAATTCTTTTGAATAACATTAATGTGGGTACTATTTTTCTGAAATTTTAAA
The DNA here is from genome assembly GCA_932195095.1 of Andricus curvator. NCBI lineage: Eukaryota > Metazoa > Arthropoda > Insecta > Hymenoptera > Cynipidae > Andricus > Andricus curvator. The sequence continues at coordinate 465,054 of CAKNYM010053305.1, read as the reverse complement.
GATTGAAAGATCAATTTTCAACAAAAGAGTCGAGTTTTTTAAGTAAACAATCGATTTAAAAAAATTTGACTTCTAAAACCGAAAAGATGAATTTCAACATAAAAATTAATTTTCAACCAAGAAAGATAAATTTTCAACCAAATAGTTGAATTTTCAACCAAAATCAGTTGATTGTCAACAAAACAGTTGTATTTACAACTAAATAGTTCAAAATTCATGCAAAAAAGACGAATTTCCAACAAACAAGTTAGATATATAACCAAATAATTGAATGTTCAACCTACGTAAATGAATCTTCAACCATATGATCTAATTATCAAATAAAAAAATTAAACTTAAGCCAAAAACAATTTCATTTTGAACCAAATAGTTGAATTTTCAGGCCAAAAAGACGAATCTTTCAGAAGATGGTTCAATTTTCTACTAAGCAAGATGAACTTTCAAACCAAACAAAATGACTTTTTCTACCAAAAGATGAAATTTCGCCCAAAAGGGCTGTTGAATTTTTGACTTAAACAGATAACTTTTTAACAAAATATGTAGTTGAATTTTCGATAAAATAATAAAATTTTTAACTAAATAGTGGAATATTCAACTAAAATAGATGAATTCTGGACCAAAAATATGATAGTTGACTTTTCAATTGAAGAAAATTAAATCTTAACCATAAATAATTGGATTTTATTATTGGGTTCTATTAATTCAGTTCTCATGTAAGCAAAAAAAAGGGGGGGATTTTTCTTGAGAACAGGGGAAAAAGGAGGTCTGTGTGTTAATAAATCACAGTGAAAATTCTGCGCACGGAAGCAATTTATGTTATTTCAGAATATAAATTGTAACGTTCGGCAAGAAAAGGACCCGGAATACTTCAAATCAGTTTCATTATATTAATTTAGGTTAATTACGTCACTACTATATTAAATATCAAAACAGGAAGTTTTTGTTCTTAAATATAAAAGGAACTTTTGTATTTGAGCGATCTGTCAACACAAGCTTTCAATTTTTAAATATATAGTATAAAAGGAACATTCATTTTTGAACGAAACATTAACTTTAAGACATAGAAACATAAAATGACCTTCTATATTTTAACGAAGATGGTTGGCATAATTCCAAACACATTTTTTTAAAGAGCAAAACGATATTAATTGCAAAAGTGAAAACAAATTTGGAAAATTCCCGGTTTTCAAACAAATTTCCGGATATTTCCCGGCTTTTTCGCGGTGCTTAAAATTTCAGGCTAATTCCCGGTTTTCCCGGTCAATAGCTACTCTGACAAGGCTTCACCAGATATGAGCGAAGAAATTTCTGCAGAAATTATGCCCCATTCGGTTTACGACTTTGAATTTTTTAATTTTGTTCACGAATTCGTATTTTGCGACCCAAAACCCGCTTAGTTACCGGGTTTCATACAAACCAAAAGATTTTTTTTTTTAATTATGGCGTTCATATTGGGTCCACCATTTATAATTTTGTAACGTTGACACCAAATTCGTACTCAGCGACCCTAAAAAAACCCTACATACACGGTTTCACCCAAATCCAAAAAAATTCCAATTTCTTACATATTCTGGACCGCCATATTGGGTTCGTCGTTTTAATTTTGTAATTTTAAACTCTTCATTCGTATTTAGCAACATAAGAAACTATTTGGTACAATTTTTTATGGAGATCGGACTAGCCAATCGCGAATTGGCCCATTTGCGCCATATGGAGTGTATGCTATAGTGACACATTTTTCACGCCTTGTGGCGATTCTTCTGTCGAAGGGATTAAAAAACTAAAGTTTAAGAAATTAAATTCAGACTAAATCAAAACTTAAACTCATCTTTAGCATTCAACATTAAAATTTAACTGCAAAATTCTTACAAATTAAAAAAAAAACAAGAATCCAATGATCAAATTTGTACAACACACTCCTAAATGTCTCAATTCAAATTTTTTTAAACCAAGATCAAGAAATAGGAAAGAAAAGGATTTGGTGTTTGCCTCCTTTTTCTATTCTCTTTTTTTACATTGATTTGTTTTCAATTTGAATGGAGACATTTAAAAGTGTGTTGTCCAGATTCGATCGTTGGGTTTCTGTTTTTTTTATCTTCTAAGAATTTTGCAGTTGGATTAAAGAACTTAAGAGGGTCATACAATCTTCCATTCATAAAAAGCACCCTTTGAACGGATTTTTTTAAATTTTTATACCATGTTTATCACAAATTATTGTAAATTCAACCTTACAGACTACATACGAAGATTTCTTTGATTTTTCTGGCTGACATAATGAATCAATTATTTTTAATTATTTTTGACCACCATACTAAGTTTACGATTTTGAAATGTTTTCCTCAAATTAGTATTCTGCAAAGCAAAATATCCAATCATTATTATGGAAATAAGGCACGCTATGTGGCATAAATAGAGGTAAAAGACACATGGTGTACGGAAAATTTTGTATTGATAAAAAGCTTTCTCAATAATAAAAAGCACCCTTCTAAGTGATATTTAAAATTTTTCAACTTTTGTTGAGTTTCAACTTTTAATTTTCAATCTTGAGGTGCCATCTCTCACAAAGGGTTGTTTTTTATTATCAGGGACAATATTCTGTTTTCAGCTTCATCTTAAGGTTTATTTTTTATGAATACTTTTCTTTAGATTATGAAATGATCGAAGGTAATTCTAATGCTAATGGTTGTCAAAAATTTCGAGATTTAAAAACGCGCTATAATTTTTGTCTACCGGAGTTTTTAAAGCTTTATAATTCTCGTAAAACTAATCCGAAGGTTGGTTTTTTGCAGTTCTCCATAATAAAACAGAGAAATCGCATTGGTAAAATATAAAGCTAAAAATAAATATATCAAATTAGAATCAACAAAACTTCACTATCCATTAAAATATAAAGTGTTTCATTTTATCTTTCGATTTCAAGTCTGAATAATATCGGCCATATCTACTTGCGAATATTGCAAGCTTTTCTATCAAGTACAATAAATTATGTCAAATATATTACATAATGAGTTAACCATATGATATATCTAAAATGCAAAGACGATTTTGTCACGGTAAAAAAAACTTGTTACCGTAGCTAGTATACGGAAAAAGAAAGATTAAAGAAATTTGATCTTCTTTGGTTAAGTACATTTTCTTGAGACAAAAAAAAATTTCTTAGATCATGAAAATATTGTATCATCCTATTTCGTACTGATATTTTCTTGATTCAATACTAATTTTTCCCCGTGTAAACTCATATTTTCTTTTTTTTTTGCAAGAAATTAGAATCCTCTTTCCAACTGAAATTATATACCCACAAGCATAATTTTTATACTTTAGTTAATTCTTTTCGAAACTCTCACTATTAAAAATATTTATGAACACTTTACGACTGTTATATCATCTGACCTTTATGACGTATCTCCAATAAAAATTGACATTGCTCTGTAAATTGGTCAAGAATTTGCATATCAATTGTGAAAGGATTTATGATCTCTTAGTTATTTACGATACCCTTAAAGGTGAGAAAAATGTTCAACCTAATCAGAAAGAACCTTGCTATGTCAATAAAAATTTCATAGAATAATGAATGCATCATCACGCAATACATTCATATCCCGCATGTAAACATATCACTTGCAATTGCAATGACTTCAGACTCATTAGAAATTGAGAATCAGCATGTCAAGTCAAGAAGATGAACAAGTTTTACAAATAGTTAGACACCTCCTAGAAGAAAATGTTTTGCACATAAAAGTGGTGTTTTCCTGGCGATTAAAAAGGCGCTATTCATATATTCAGGGTCAGCGAAGTTTTTCTAAAGCTTAAGTTATTCCATGGAATATGAGGCAATAATTGGCTAAAGATATTTGGGCATATAAATGAAGTAAGTATATAATAAAGATAAGTTTATTTAAAAGACAAAACATAAATCTATTATTATTTCTATTCCACAGTTAATATGAAGGAAAATTCGGCAATAATAGATACTGACATATAAATATGTCTATATTTTACAGTAAAAAGGAGAATAACTTGTTCAATTCCTTAACTTGATATTCTGATTCATATTTCCTATAACGACTATAACTTTTAATTCGTTGAAGTTGCAGGTTATCAATGTATTATAGTAATGATGTATTAATTGTTATACAAAATTTTTGTTTGGGATTTTTTATTTTTAAAGGAAGAATAATATATCTAAATTTAGTCAATATTTATTGAAGAATGTGTAATTTTCATTTTAAGTGTAATTCGTCCAATAGAAGCATCTTTCATCTTCAAACTAACATCCAGCTTTATTTTGAAATTTATGAAAAACAGAAAACTTTTACTAATTCTTAGTAATTTTTAACTAATTTTTAGCGAAAAGTTGAAAAATACTATCATAAATAGTAAAATACAACTAATAATTAGTAGACATTTTCACTGATAAGAATAAATGACCGACTTTTCACTAATTTAGATTTAGACACTCAGAGAAAAAGTTGTCTTGAAACAAAAGCATCGTCCTCTTTTCTGTTTTGTTTTGAACCACGTAAATATCTTTTTCTATACAAACTGAATTAAATAACAGCAAGATTAGGTGAAGTTGATCACATTAAGATAATGTTTACTGCAAAAAGATTCTTTTTGAAATAAGTGAAGATGCTCTGAACCTTGAATTTAAAAGAAACTTCCATTTATGTGAAGAAACATCCTTTTGACAAAAAAGGACATTTCTTTGAGTACAGAGATTGTAATTGAAGCTGAAAAAGCTAAACAATACTAAGTCCACTTTTTGACAAAATTGAGTTTTCTTCCAAAATGATATTTACTCTTTGGCTCTTTTACCATTATTGCAGTGAAAAAAATTAAGATTTCGATATTTGAAATCCTAAAATTTAGTATTTGAAGAAAATAAATATTTTGAAATTTCAAATAATTCAAAATAAATGAAAGAATTATACTAAAATATGCAATTTTTTGACAATACGACAAAATAAAACAATTGTGTGCTAATACTACAAATGTTTCTTGTTTCTCTTAAATGCTGTTATTTGTTTATGAAATAAGGAAAAATATGTATTTAAAATGATTTGCTTAACGATTGATGTACTATTTTTGTTTATTATGCCAGGGAAAGCTAATCGGTGCTAAGTCCATCGAAATTTGCATTACATGCACATGTAACGCCATCTATTTTTTCATGCAATAGTTATTGAAGTGATCCATCTACCTACACAAAAAGTTAATTTACTCAATCGATGGAAAATAGTTCCTTCAATAACGTTTTTCGCTTCTCCTGTAAAATTAGGGGTTTCCTGCTTCAATTAGGGTCGATAAGGGAAAGTGTGATACGAAATTACAAAGTTACACTTACCCAAACATGCCTGAAGAAATATTTTAAATTTTCTTTGGTAGTGTCAGCGATTTCAGATTTTCCGTGAATACGGGTAAATGCGATACCTCTAAAAAAAGCCACTAAACGCTCAATTTTACAAGATTGTAATTTCGTAACTGATAATGAAAAATCCACTTATTCTTATAACACACGTTTGCTTTCAATTTTCTTCAGTTTGGAATGAAAGTTCAGTGATATTGAAAAACTCACCTACATATTTTGAATTGTATGCTTTCTACATTGATTAAACAATTCTTGGTCTGCGTAAATGTATATATTGAAATGTAATTGTTTACTTTGATGACTTTTTCGACTTTTGCAGTAAATTTGCATTTTGCCCAGAAAAATAAAAAATAAGGTTTTTTTCTGATTTTTTACATCTTTTCTGTTTTTCAACGGAATTGTAATGTATGAATTAAATTACTTCAAAAATGTAGATTTATCATTGATTTTTGAAAATACTTACTCATTGGGGGTTAATCGTTAATATTGAGTTTTCAATCATTTCTAATTTTTATCTCTAATCGTTTTTGTTAAAGCAATTCCGTAACCACAACGAGAGAATTCACTAAATATTTGAAACTATTGGTTTCGTACAAAACGAAATCAAATTTTATAATGAAAGGTAAAGGTACCTTCTTATAAATTTTGCAAATAATATTATTAAACTTTTATTTGGGTTGCAAAAAAATTATTATTTTTTTCAGTAAAACATTCCGTTATGTTTGAAAAAATCAGATCGAGATAAGAAAACGTTGGAAAATAAGAAGAAATTGAATGTTGATGTATGGTGTTGGCTTTAGGGTCAGGTGAATTGAAAACAATTAAATTGCTTTAAACGTTTCGGCACGCAATGGTGGCCTTTATTAGTAAATTTAATTAAATTTGTGAAAATTACATAATTTCTTTTAGGAACTAAATTTTAGAATCAAAAATGTTACTCTTTGGTTAATAACGCAGTTGAAAAATCACATGAAATTCTTTAATTTTTAATTTAAATTTAAGTAGAAAAATGTCAAAGTTGTCAAAAGAACTCTCTAAAAATATTATTTAGCAACGTAAATTTGATGAAAAAAATTTTTAAACAATCTTTTTCTATGAAAAAAAACCCTTGAAACCAATTTTTTTTGTTTGAAAGAAATATTTTTTTACCTTTTTATTTTAATTTTTATTAATTTAAAGAAATTAAAGTTCAAATGTAATGAATTCCTGTTATTATTAGGATTACATCTGTGAAAGTAAAATGTTTTTCCCTCAAAATCATAATGTAGTAAAGATCTGGAATTATGAAAAACATTGTAGTTAAATAATTAATCAAATATTGTTTTTAAGAAAAATGTTTTATCGATGAACATTTGATGAAAACATTTGCACTGTAGTAAGAATAAAAATGGTCAAAAAGCATTACCTACAGTTAAAAAGTTGTTTCTTAACATTTTTGTATATGGACGTAAGTTTGATAAAAAACCTTTTTCTTTCAAATCACACCATGGCAAAAATATTAATTAAAATTTAAATAATTCTTCCATTATGCTTTGAAAATTTTAAACATTGTAGTTAAAGAATTTATAAAAATATGTAATGAATTTTCTGTTATCATTAGAAATTACTTCTGTGAAAATAAAAAAAAATTCCTCCGAAATCACACTGTATTGATAATGAGGAATTATCAAACACATTGTAGCTAAATAATTATTCAACTATTCAATCAAAAAAATTTCAGCGAAGAAAATTGTTAAAAATATTTACACTGCACTAAGAATGCAAATTGTCAAAAAACATCATAGTTAAAAAATTCGTTGAAAACCCTTTTCTTCTTTGATTCCTTTTTTAACACAAATTTGTTCATTTTAGAAATTGTTTTGAACAATTTTTCCCAGCGATTATAATAAATAATATAATACTAAAAAAAAAATAATAATTTATATTAAAATCATAATATGGTAAACAGATTGAAAATGTCATTTTCGAATATTTTCATGATCATATTCATAATCAGCATTTTAAAATACGTAAATAGAATAAGTTATGAACGCGATTTTCTCCAGACTAAAAATTCGTTTATTTCTTTTATATTTTTGGGCAAAATACAAAAATAAAAAAAGATTTTAAACCATTCAATCCGAAATTCGGAAAAGTCATTAAAGTGATTAAAGTATAAAATTACCAATTATTGATTGGCTGTGTCAAGTCGTCCCGAAAAAATTGAGGGAAATTGAAAAAGAGATCGGGACGACTAGCCAAGCTAGAAGTGCTTTACGTTTAAATCGAGCAAAAAACAAAGAGCTGTTTCAATTATGGAGGTCACACGTGTTGTCTCAAATTTTAATGAAATTGCGAATATATCTTTTTGTTTAAAAATTATGTCACGCGGTTCCTTGAGACTGAATTTCTGAAATGCATTTTAATTGGCCTTTTATTTTTATACCAAAATTAATACAGCCTGTTTGATTGCAAATCCAGAATATGAAGTGCATACATTTAAATAAAAGATAAGAAACACTTTTTTGCCTTCACACGTGTCGGATTACAAAAAAATCCAGAGATATGTATGGAAATATTTTCTTAAATCTTTAGTTTAAATCAGTGAGTCATTTAATTTTATGTAATAATGTCATTTTGTAAAATAATATACATTTATTATGTATTAAATTTTCTGAACTTATAGTTATCATGAAAATTACAAAGATATGCCTTCCAGAAATCCAATAAAAACTGATTGGAATTGAGTTTTGTATGCTTTAGAATTGTCAAAAGTAGGTTAATTCTGACAGAAAAACAGGAAATTAAACAAAGGTGCAAATAATGAAAAAATGTAAACCAAAAAGACGGAAATATTAACTTTATCAGTTCCTCATGGAAGTTGAATGCGAGTTTCGTGATGTTTCTCTCGCATCACTGAGCCATTAATGGTTGCCTCTCTAAAGGCGCTCCTGTCTGATTTAAATATTAATTATCGTTTTCCTTTTCCAATAAAAAAAATTATTTACATTTATAATGTTGAAAAATTTTTGGAAGAATACATTTCACAGAAAAAACAGATTTGAATTTTTGTTGCCAAAATCAATTCTCCTCTATTTTACAAACTTTTTTTGGGGACACATTTTTTATTTTATACATATTATCTCAAATTTTTTATTTTTAGTTCAGTAAACTTCTAAGAATAAGTGATAAGTGATAAGAAAAAAAGCTTTGAAAATTCCTGCTTTTTCCAGTTTTAACGTTATCCTTTTGCTTAAATTTAGTTTTATGGGAAACCTTCCTACCTTATGTAATCAAATCATTTAAGATGTCCTCGCACAGGTTACATTTTTTTTAAAGCTAGGCCTTTACTCTTTCTCATCGATAATTTATCGATCGATGATCGTTAACGGTAATGTTTTGTTTAAGGAAATATACGCAATCTATAAATATTTTGCAACGCAATAATGACTTCACAAAAGAATTGAACAAAAAAGAAATAGTTATCTACAGTATTTTCTACCGAATTTTGTATGGAAATGAAATTACGCAAAAATAAAAAATAATTTTGTTAATTACCTCATTAAGTAATGCTTTTTTTGTTATAGATCTTAATGAGTGAGAAATTAGAATGGATTAGGCAAGGATATAAAAGAAAGATATTAGTGTTACAAGGCTAAATACATAAAATCTAAATCTTTCTCTATTGGCACGACATTATTTAAATAAATACACGATATTGTAGTGAGTGAAGAAATGAGATCTAGGTAATTTCAAAATCTCGAAATTTAAATGCAAATTATCTCGTAATAATAACGAAAGATGATACAATATTTTTGAAAAGAGTATTAGCTGTACATTAGCAAGAAATACATTTTCTGAAAATTTTTTTCAGATCATTGAACTATCAGTTGTTATAATTTTAGAGGTTTTTTTATATGTGTTTGACCAAATTTGTGGGCTCTGTATCGAAAAAGCTCAGTTTTTCGAATTGAAATTTCTAAATTGAACTTTGAGCATCCCTAGTGACTTCTAAAGAAGCATGATAAAATGGATTTCTGTTCTATCTTAATTTTAAAATTGAGAAAATATTCTGAAACACATGTTATAGATAATTCTTCTCTGCACACAATAAGCCTTAGTGAAAGTCGTTTACGTAAAAACTACGATTTTGGGAGTAGTTTCTTTAAACTGATGCGCGTGGTGCCACATAGTATGTCAAAAAAGTACCTGGGTAACAAATCAATTTGTAGCGTACATTTTTTTTATTTTAGCTTTTTTTCTTCTTTGAATAAATGCTTATTATATTTCTAAAAGATTTGTTTGCATAGAATACATAACAAAATAGTTAATGATGCTTTAAACAAATGAATGAACAAAAGTTATTTTTCTGAGATTCGCAACGATTGACTCCTTGAAATTCATAGTTTTGATAAAAAATTTCAGAGAAATTGAAGTTTGATAAAGATAAATAGAAAATAGAAGCTATTTGGTAATTTTTTTAAAACAATTTTTATAAACAAAAGTTACAAAAACTTTTGAATAAATAGGCTCAATTTTTTGTACGGAATCAACTAAAAATCTCTCCAATAACTCTTTACTACGATACTTTGCGAATTTACAACAGTTTTTAATTTTTTAAGCAATTTAATACAAAAAAACATAATTATACAACTTCTGAATTAATAGACTATTTTTGTGCCGAATTGACTGCACATGTTTTGACAATGACTCGTTGCTGTCATGCTTATGCAAATTTACAACTATTTTTATTTATTTAAAAAAATATATGAACAAATGCACATTTTCATAACTTCTGAATGCATATATACATACATACTTCATTTTACAGAAAAAATTAGTCTTCATTTAGAAGATGTGTAACTGTGAATTTGTTCATAACAATTGCTTAAAAAGTTACCAAGTAGTATTTAGTAGCATCTATTTTCAACTAATCGTGATCAATCTTTAATTTCTTTCACATTTTATCCAAAAACTGTGGATTTCAAATGTGGATTTCGAATCCCGGAAAAATAAATTTTGTTTATTCACTTGTTTATACCGTTAAAAACCATTTTTTATGTATTCTACGCCCACCTATTATTTAGAAACATAATAAGGTTTAATTTAAAAAGAAAAGTAAGTTCAAATAAAAGAAAAGTGTCGTTTATTTCAGAATATTTTCTCAATTTCTACGTTGCGATGTCACTATGGACGCTGAAAGTTCGATTTAGGAAATTTTAATTCGAAAAAAATTAGCTTTTTCGATTACTTTATCGTAGACACGGCTCGCTGAATGTTTTACAAATCTGGCAGAGAATTGCATACGAAACTAATTAGTAATTTTTATTTTATGTAACTGTTTAGTGGTTTATTATCTCATTAAATATTCGACTGAATATACATAGAATCACAAAAATAAATAAAGAAGTGTGACGATATATGCAGTCCCATCTTGCATCGTATATCATTAGTATTCCTCACAATGTCACTAGTAATGTTTGTGAGTACACGTTAGATATTTGAAAGCTCATTAATGCACGCAATGTATAAAAAATTGTCATCTACATGCACTTGGTATAGTATTCACACAGTAAAAAAACTTTACGATTTCCTGCAGTTTAAATATTTTAATTTTTGAACAAAATTTATGTATAATTCAAAAAAAAAAATTAAATTTGACAAATTTAAATTTTTGTTTAAAAAAATCAAATGTATATGGGTGAAAATCATTAAGTTGGAATCACTTAATGGTATACTCAATTTTTAACTGAATAGAAAAAAAAGTATTTCAGATGAACATAAAGCATTTTTTTCTATTCATATTATTTGCGATAGATGTGAAAATAATTATTTGCGAGATGAATAAGTACGCTCTTATTTTATAATTATAATTGTTTGTAGTTAATGATAATCTTTCGATACAAACCATTTACGATATTTTCTGATTCCAAGTATCAATTAGATCTACTTCTCGAGACTTAAAATATGAAAATTATAATCTTGTTCTCGATCTTGTTATTATCATTCTATATAGTAATAAAATTAATTGAAGAAATAATTACCCGATTGAAATTCTTATTCAAATGATTTTTTCGCGCCCTTAGTTCATATAAAATATTTATCTATGTTAAATGAACACAACCTCTTAATTATCCTGAAATGTAATACTTATTATTGTCATATTTTTACATTGTAAGTTAATTATATGATTTCATTTGAATAAAGCATCAATTAGTTTCATATTCTTATGTTTATTTATTAGAAATATTTGTTCAGAATTCATTTTTATGTTACAAAACATCATAATAAAAGTAAAATATGACTTTGTATTAAGGCACTAACTAGGATTACGGAATTTTCCGTAACGTTAATCGTGAAGAAGCTGGAAAAGAGGTTATTCCTACGGAAAATTCCGTGCGGTAGACGTTCCGTTAAATTTATTTAAAATCATTTTGAAATTTAAAAATAAGGAGAATATCGGTTATTTTTCGTTTTTCAACTAACGTCACTCGTTGCAAACAACTTCTGTGTTTTCCAGATGACAAGTTCATGCAATAACAATTTCATCATTTTAAAGAATGTTTTCAGTCTGGATTAATCTATCAAATTTTATACAGGTAAGAAGTACGTGTTTTCATTAATATTTTCTTCATAAGCTCACTGCCAAAATATGCTTCTTTTAATAATAAACCAGTGTTACCGGATGACACAATCTTGTTGGAAGATATTTTTCTTAAGGTCTTGAAGTATATTAATTATTGTTCAGTTATTAATCAATTGAAATGTAAAAATGAAAAACTGTTTTGTTACCGACACTCTCGGGGACATTTAAAAAGTGATTATAACTCTGCAACTCTAATCAAATACTTATTTAAATTTATTAAGTTAATATTTTGTGATTTTAAGTTATATCAAATTCTAATTGACCTTCTGAATTTAAAATTAATTTGACTTTAAAAAACAAAAAACCTTTAACAAAATGGATGGAATTAATGGGACATGCGTTAAAAGATCATTCTTAACACATTTCATAAATTCGGAAAATTAACACCGTTTTATCTTCCTAGAATAAAAATGTAAAATATCTATGACTGCTTCTATTGATGAAATGTGACCTGCAAAACACCACTAGTTTTACCCGAAGAATTGTGGATAAATCTACTTTAATGCTGCAAGAAAGGGTACTTTAAAAGCCATATTTTTTACAATGTCTGAATCCATTATCAGCAGACAATTCAATTTTTATTAATTTAAAACCTTTAAAATTAAATATTAAATTAATAAAATAGCCGCGTCTACGTACACCGAAATTCGGTGAGCGCAGACCAAACGTTTTGGTCTGCCTCTTTTCGTATTAAAATATGTATTTTTCATTAGTGTCTTGTATTTACGAATATAAAATGATAAACGCAAAACATTCAAGATAATCTCTTTAAAGATTGAGTGAAAAACATTCTAAATATAAATTTTTTTAATTCAAAATGCTCAAATGTTGATACTACATAATTTGTAATCCTTGAAAGTTCGAATTGTAAAATACTAAAATTTCTTCCATGCATCCAAAAACTGCGGTAAATTAAAGTTACGAACTTAGACAACATTTAGTACGTTACCTGATGATAAATTTGTACAAACTTTACAAATATTTCGACATATGGTCCTGCAACGGTACAGTTCAATAAGAACTTAATAAATTTAAAAATCACTTTTATAATTCAATGTTCACACTCTTTCCCCCATTTCTCACTTTTTCCCTTTTTTAAAAAATTCTTCTCTTTCCTCCTTTTTTCAAGAAAGTACCCCTTTTTCTCGTTTTTTCGCTTAAATGCGAACTTCATTAATATAACCCAATCAGAAAATCCAACAATTTTTGGTTGAAAAGTCTACTATTACATTTTTGGTTCGGAATTTGTCACGTTTGTTTAAAAATTCTACTATTTGGTTGAAAATTTAATTATTTTGTTGAAAATGAAACTATTTTATTAAAAAGTCATCTTTTTTGGTCAAAGGTTTAACTACGGGGTTCAAAATTGAACTACTTTGTTGAAAAATTATTTCTTTAGTTGAATGTTTATCTCTTTGGTTGAAAATTTAACTATTCCATTGTTAAAAAATTAATCTTCTTCATTAAAGAACCATCTTTTGGGCTGAATTTTTTTTTTTAATTCTTTTTTGTTAAGTCATAATTTGAGTTGAAAATTCATCTCTTTGTTTGAAAGTGTAACTATTTTGTTAAAAATTCGTTTTTTTTTGTTGAATTCAACTGTTTTTTATTTTATATTGAATTCTTCTTTGGAGGAAACACCTCCCATTACATGTTTCGTAGAGAATTCATCTTTTTGGTTGAAAAATCAACTACCTGCTTTAAATTTAAACTAATTTTTAAATAATACATTGCTTTCTTGTTAAAGATGCATTATTTTTCGGGTTGAAAGCTTAACTGCTTTGTAGAAAATTCGTTGATTTTGTTTGAAAATTCGAAAATTCGGTGAAAAATTCTACCATTTTTATGAAAATTTAACTATTTGGTAGAACATTAACTTTTTGGATGAAACCCCATATTTTCGGGTTGAAAAATCTACTGTGTTGTAAATCATTCGTCTTCTTTTGCTTCGAAATTTAACAATTTTGTTTAAGATTGATGTATTTTGTTGAAAATTCCTATTTTTTGGTAGAACATTAACCTTCTTGGTGGAGAATTAATCTTTTTTGGTGTAAAATTAAACTTTTTGGCTGTAACTTGAACTACTTTCTTAAAAGTTCTCTTTTTTCAAGATTAACCTCTTTGGTTGAAAAACTAACTTTTTTTTTTGAAAATTCGATTTTTTTGGTTAAAAATTATTTTTTTTATCTGAAAATTTAACTATTCCGTTTTTGGCTGGAATTTATCCTGTATAAATTGAAAATTGAATTACTTGGTAGAAGATTCATGTAATTTGTTAAATAACTAATCTTGCTGGTTGGAAAATTAATCTTTTTTGTTGAAAATTCAACTATTTGGTTGCAAATGACTTTTTTTGTTGTTGAATTTAATTGATTGGAACTTCGTCCTTTTTTGTTGAAAATTATTTTTTTTTAACTGAAAATTTTACGATACCATTTTTGGTTAAAAAAATACTTTTTTTAGTTGAAAATTTAACAATTTGGTTTAAAATTCATCTTTCTTGATAGAGAATTCATCTACTTGGTTAAGGATTCAACTATTTTGTTGATAATTCTTTTTTTTTCGTTTAATTCAACTGCTTAAAAATTCGGCTTTTGGTAGAAAATTTCTTTTTTATGGTGAAAAAGTCATCTTTCTTGGTTGAAAATGATCTTTTTTGTGTGAAGATTCGACCGTTCATTTAAAAATGCATCTTTGTACGTTGAAAGTTCAACTATTTTGATAAAGACATCTTTTTTGTCAAAAATTAGACTGTTTTATTACAAATTTGTTCTTTTGGATCGAAAATTCATCTTTTTTGTTTAAAATTCGTCTTTTTTGGGTGAAAATGAACTATATTGTTGAAATTTCTTTTTTTATTTTGCTTGAAAGTTCAACTATTTAGTTGTTAATTTAACTACTTGGATGAAAAAAAAATTGTTGTTGTTATTTCTCCTTTTTGGGTTGAAAACTTATCTCTGTCAGTAGAAAAACTTTATTGGTTGAAATTCAATTATTTTGTTAAAAATGCAATATATTCAGACTTGCAATATTAGGAATTTGAAATGTTTCTTAATGAATTCAATAATGAGGTTTCCATTATTATTATTTGAAAGAATTTATTTCCCTATCTTCCCCCTGTTTTCGTGAAAAATCACCCTATTCCCCCTGTTTTGAGAGAATTTTGGGCTACGTTACTTTCAGGAGGGAGGGGGAGAGTAAGATAAAACTACAGTGTTGTCAACTAGAAGTACAGGAGGGGGGGGGGGGTCAAAAAATCCCGAAATTGGTAACGTAGTTTATGGACGACTCCTCATTGCTGAAATGCATCGACCATTAAATATGTATGCATACATAACTCACAAAGGCAAAGGCCATTGATTACTACCTACTGTACAGATTTGTCATATAAATCGGTCTTACTAAAACAAATACAGTCAAATCTGGATTTAGTGTCGGTTTTGGGGCTGACCGCGACCATAAATCCGGAGTCACGGAACTATTTTGTCTCTCTCGTGTTTGGTCTCTCTCCTGTTTCTCTCTCTGTTTAGTCACGCCTGAGTGAACACCGCACATCCCCCCGGATCTCCCGCACCAATCCCCGCGGCACGGCGTCAATTCTCGGAAACACTAAGGGCCGGTTCCACCAACCTCGATTAAAAAGTTAATCCTCCGTTAAACCTAGTTACGCGTTCCACCACTTTTTAGCGGCCGGTTAACTCGCGTTAACCACAGTTAAATCTAACCGGTCAAAATTGATCGGTTAAGGCGACTTAATCGTCCTCTAACCTAAAAACTGCAGTGTCGTTGTGAAATATGGAGTTTTTGGAAGAAGTTCTGAGATCGTCTGATGACGAAGTCGAAGAAGATGTTTTTGAATTTATATGTGATATATTAATATATCACGAACAAAACATACACCAACATTCACTTTTTTTAGGTTAGTGTGGACACGAGCGTGGCGTGAACCTTACCTGGATTTGGCGCGCACGGACATATTGCTTTGCTTTCCACTCGACCGACGGGTAGCCAATCACACGAATGATTTAAAGTAAAATAGGAGTTACTTCGAAACGACTATCTGGTTAGCTAACCGCGCCCACGAAAAATGTGGTGGAACGCACAACAGGCTAATCCAAGCTTAACTATGGCGTTAACTTTAACCCGCCGTCAGTTAACCACTGATTTAACCGAGTTTAGTGGAACCGGTCCTAAGTCCTGAATCATTAAATCCAGATTATCGACTGTATTTTAGAATATTTAATTTAAAATTGTTTCATTTCGATCTTCCCATCTTTCATTTTTCATTTTTGCAATTTTTAATGAGACTGTTCTTTTTTGAGGAAATCTCAATTTAGAAACCTAAATTTTAAACATCCTATTTTGGAAATAATCACTGTTGAATATCTTCTTGAAATAAACATTGTTATGGCTTCAATTTAGTATTATTTAATTTTAATGTTTAAAGTTTAAAATTTGTTTAATTGTACTTGAATATTTCGAACATTTCACTCTAAAAGTGCTTCATTTTCAGTCTTAATTTAGAATGATTCATTTTTAATAAATATGATTAATAATTGTTTAACTTTAATAATGTTCTATTATATCTCGCAATTTTTATAAAGGTTCAAATTTTGCTATTGCAAAATCTTCTATTAAGTTTGTAGGCCCAATTATTATACAATAACAAATATTTATGTATGAAGAAGGTAATACCAAGTACGACTAATAATGGATTGTCACCTTCCGTAAACCTGTTCTTTTGTATGTGAGAAAATCAATTGAAGAGTGAAGAGTAAAACTCGAGGTAAACAAGTAGAAATCCACTCTGTTGATAACTGTACACAGAGTAAATAGGGATCTTCATAATTACACAACCTCGCTATTCGGAAATCTATATAAAAATAGTATGTTTCTTTCCCTTTTGTGAAAAAAATGTCCTATTACGTTTCTCATATTGAAATATATTTATTAATCTATTACTATCAACATCAATCGATACTCTCTTATTCTCATCTTATTATTAGTTCGCGTCTTTATTATGCAAGTACTATCACTAAGAATGAATAAATAAACTACCGTTGCAAAGTACTATGAATGTATTTACTATGGGTGAAGTTATTTGTGCTAATCTCATGAGCACTTTGCTTCCTCATAAGGAGCAAATGAATTTTTTTCCTCATAGAGGTAGTTTTTCCCCTAACAAAAGAAAAAAATTAATACTTTCAATATTTTTCAATCTTGTGTTTCTGTCTTACCGAAAATCTTATTTTCAGAAAATCAGAGAGCACACGAAAATGTTAATCGATGTGTTCTGTTACAATGAACAACTTTTTAACTAACGGTAGTGTGATATTCCAAATTGAAACCAAAGTTTTCTTCATAGAAAAAATATACCTTTTTCAAAAAAAATCCTCTTATAAACAAGGTAAATAATTGTATTAAAAAAATTAAAAACGTTATTGATAGGCTATGGTAGATCATGAAAGGTTCTTATAATTTGGACAATCGATGCGTCTCGAAGACGTGAACAAATACATCATACATATATATTACTGTTGTATTCCCAATAATATAAGAAATTTCATCTCAATCAAAACGATAAGCAATATATTTTTTGAATTTATAAATCGGTATTGCTAGATCATAAGAGGCCATGGAAGGTTCTTCTATAGGTCATTCGACGCGCCTCGAAGACGCGGACAAATATAGCAAATACAGTACTGTAGTATTCCCAATATGAACAAAGTCTTTGTCATATAAACAGTATCAATATTTTTTTTGAACTTCATAAATCGGTACTAGTAAGTCATAAAAAGTTCAACGATAGGTCGGTCGATGCGTCTTCAAGACGAAAACAAATACAAAAGATATAGTATTGTTGCATAGTGAATATCAAAAAAGTTATTCTCATGTGAACAGAATAAACCATTTTTGTAAGACTACATAAATCGGTACTAGTGGGTCATAAAAGGTTTAACAATAATTCGGTTGATGCATCTCGAAGACGCGAACAAATACCCTGCATACAATATTGTCGTATTATGAATATCAAAAAAAGTTTTTCTCATACAAACAGAACAAACCATTTTTTTTTAAACTTCATAAATCGGTATTGGTAGATCATATAAGTTTTAACAATAGGTAGAGCGATGAGTTTCGAAGACGCGAACAAATATACTGGATACCTTATATATATACCTATATATACTAAAAAAAAACTTCTAAATTGCCGATCTAGCTTAAAATCCTGTCAGACCTGGATATCAATCGGAGCTACAATATTAGTCCAAATTTCATGGTCGTAGCTCTTTTACTTTTACGTAGATTTGAAAATTTAGGTAATTAAAAACATCCCTCTATGCAGCAAAATATGAATATTCCAGAATATCAGAATGCAAAGAACTATAAAACATAAGTAGCAAAAATAGCCTGCTACACGCGCTTATTACGTGTTTCTTATTTTGATTGCCTAATTATCAAATTAAAATAAATGCTTAAATTCAAAGTACTATAAAATATAATCAATATATTAAAATCAATATTAAAATAACTTAATCGGCTTTCATACAAATCAAATTTTACTAATTATTTTAATTTTGATTTTGATTTTGATTTTAATCGGCTCTTAGTAATCTCTAAATTTTATTTAAATATATCATTTTATCCCAGCAGGAATAAGAAGCAAAGAAAGAAATAATTAAGTTAAATTGAGATTTCATATCGTAATTAGATAGCCTTAAAGGACATTCTGTTGTTTCATTCACTTGTTTATCGAATTCAAATAATCAAAATTACAGCATTTTTAATTTTTAAACTTAAAATTGCATAATTTTAAATCGTAAATTTTTTTAATTAAAAAATTCTTGGAATTCAAAGATGTATAAGGGTGATTCTCCCGAAATGATCATTTTACAGGGAAGAAAGTTTTTTGAAAATATATTTATCTTTACTTAAAAACCTCGGATTCGTATTCAGTTCAAAGAGAAGCAACACAATAATCTTGAGGTCAAACTGATCTTCCATTTATATATCATTCTCTGGATCCCAGACATCCCGACGCCGAGTTGATGATCAATAGTTTTACTTGAAAATATATACCGTGACTTATATTTAGTATAAATTTATCATTGTCACGTACAAAAGGAATGAGATACTTGGTTGTGATATCCATTTTAGAATGACTTGAAGAAAAAGACGAAAGCGTAAAAAATAATGCAGTGACAGTCAGTCAGCTCAGTGAAAGAGATCTCAATGTCACTATCTGGAGATGCATGAGCAGCTAGCGCCACCTGTTACGCATATTATTTATTAGTTTTGGTTGGTCCAGAGGACAGATTTTTTTTTAATTTTTTAAATTTAAAATATTTGATACCTTTTTAGCTCACTTTGGTGTAGGGTGGCATGATTATTACATGACATAGGAATGATATTTGAGTGTCGAATACAGAAAAAAAATGGTTAATATAATTTAAAAAATCAATTTTGTGTGATTATTTCAAAATATTACCAGCTAACGTAACGTGCAAAAAATCCCAGAAATTTTAGCAAATGCCAAAGAAAAAAGTAATTACAGGAAAAATGGTAATTTCGGGAGAATCATCCATAAATAAAAAGTCTTATATATTGATGGTTTTGAAGCTCATAAGTAAAATTTTAATTACTTAATCTTCGAAATTTAAAAAAGATCGAATATAAAGCATCACAATTACAGAATTTTTCGCTCAATTTTCAATTGTAAATTGTGAAAATTAAAAACTTTGCAATTTTGAAGAGTTACAATTCAAATTTCTTCAATTAAAAAGATGCAAAAGTAAACGTTCTTAAATTTTGATGATTTTGAAGCTCAAAAGTAAAGTTTTTAATTCTGACTGTTCAAAATTGGAGAGATTTCAACTATAAAATATCGAAATTACAGAATTTCTCATTGTAAAATTTGAAATGTTCATATTTTCTAATTGTAAATTTTCAAAATTAATAAATTTTCAATTTCAAAGATTTAAAATTTAAAAAAATACAATTTTGAACAGTTTAAATTGAACATTTTCCAATTTTCATGATGCAGACATAAAAATGCGTAAATTTTGATGATTTTGAAGAGTAAAAAATAAGCTTTCAATTCGAAATCTTCCAAATTAAATATATTTCGAATATAAAGCATCAAAATTAGAAATTTTTCCATTGTTAAACTTAAAACTCACACCATTTTTAATTGTAAATTGTGAAAATTAAAAACTCTTCAATTAAAAATTTTTTAATCTAAAGTTCTGTAATTTTAAATAGCCACAATTGAAAATTCTTCAATTTTGAAAATACAGAATTGCCAATTGTTCAAATTTAATCATTCATATTTTGAAGGCATGTAATTTTTAACGTTTTCCAAATTGAAGAAATTTCGAACGTAAAGCACAAAAATTACAAAATTTTGAATTGTAAAACTTAAAACTTGCATAATTTTTATTTGTAAATTTTCAAAATTGATAACTCTTCCCTATTAAAGATTTAATATTCGAATTTCTACCATCTTGAAGAGTTAAAAATTAAAATTCTTGAATTTTAGAGATGTATAAACAAAAATTCTTAAATTTTTATGATTCTGAAGATCAAAAGTCAAGAGTTCTCAATTCTAAATCTTCCAAATTGAAGACATTTCGAATGTAAAGCATGAAAATTACAGAACTTTTATTTGTAAAACTTAAAATTTGCATAATCTTTAATTATTAATTTTCAAAATTAAAAACTCTTCAATTTTAAAGATTTACAATTAAAAATTCTGAAATTTTGAAAAATTATAATTGAAAATTCTTCATTTTTAAATATAGAATAACAAGTTATTCAATTTTTAAATTTTATATTTTAAAGGTATATAACATGGCATTTTTTTTTCGAATAATTTGATTTTAAAGATTTACAATTAAAAGTTTAAAATTCCTCAATTTTAAATTTCAATATTTAATGTGTACAATAGAAAATGATGGCATTTTGAATACTTGTTTTTAAATAGTTTAATTTTATAGATTTGCAATTGAAAATTCTTTAATTATGAACAGTAAAAATGACAGCGTTAATTTATTTTTTGGAAAATCTTATAATTTTTGACATATGTAACATATGTTTACGTGTATAACAAAAGAACTGTAGCTGCAATTAATTTCTATCTTTAATGCACTGCCCCAAAAATGCGTGTAATTTGAAATGACTAGAATTTGATATTCTAATTCAAATTAAAGAATTTCTATTCAGCTGAAACAAATTCAAGTGAAAACGGAATTTTATAAGATCTCAAACAGATGTCTACTAATAAGTGGTTAAATTGGGGGGTAAAAAAAAATCAAGAGACAAAAAAGCACGCGATAAGTGAGCGGAAACATAGGAGATTCAATGTGAAAGAAGTGATTGAATTAATAGTTTGAAAAATTATTATTATTAATTGGGCGACTTCTATCCCAGATTCTAAAATTTTCCGTTTTCATTCCAAAATCTGTGTAATATACACGAAAGAATGACTCACTAACTGGTCACATAGTCGAAAGATTGAATAATTTATAGGCCAGTCTTCTCGCAACCTGCAATTAAACTGAAACACAGTACACTCTCTCTAAATTTGAATTAGTGGAATTTCTCTGAAGATCAGTGAAGTACTTCTAGCAACTTGAATCAGTGATTATTCACTGAAATTTCAGTTATTTTCCATTCTTTGGAAAACGAGTGGAGAACGAGTGGAATTTCTGTGAATATTTTCTAATTTCCAGTGAATTTTAACTGATAAAATTTGCGACAAAAGTCACTGATTCTTAGTGAATGTTGACAGTTGAAAGAAATAATTTGATGGTACATGATTAATATTCTGGTTCAGTTTGGATGAATCAGGCAACTAATAGTGCTGTCTCAAACTTTCTTGGCCATTAGAATTCATGATTTTCTTATTCATGGGTGTTGATGCTCAAATTCAAATGGCTGAAAGAATCATATTTTTCTTCCTGAGTCAGCTAGAAATTCTGAAAAACACTCGAATTGCTAATGGCCCCAAAGTATTTCCTTTTTCAATGTGTGTACTTTAAATTTACAGGTCTTGGAGATAACAGTTGAAGCTGAAATATTCTAAAATACTGGGTACAAAGGCTGAAAACTAGTACTATTAACCGTAGATCGATCATCGAAATATCCTGTGAATATTAATTATACACAGACATTGGCGAAACCGACCTTTGGCATTTGGAATATTCCGTTATTTACCTCCACCTAGGAATCAAATTGGTACCATGAAATCAAATGGCCTTGACAAATTTCTTTTCGTTAAGTCATGCAAAAATTCAGTAGGAATAAGTCGGGACTAACTTTTTTCAAAAATAATAACTTTTTTGAAGTAGGAATTAATTGTTTTATTTGTAGTCCTCAAGTTTCGCATTTTAGTAGCAACGGTTCACCTAAATGTGACTCAAATGTTTAAGAAAGCGTGCAACTTGGTATATGTATTTGTTTTACCTAAAGAAAATTTACGGGTCAGTTGCTAAACTTTTTAACAAACAAAAAAAGCCAGCATATTTTTTTCAAAGCACGTATTTAAAAATATATATAAATAACTGTTTCTTTTTTATTCTTGTGAGAGGTTCCTCGTGATTTCCAAAGAAACTTAAAACTTTACAAAATAACGGCCCTTTTTTCTGAAAATCAAAAATCTGAGTTTTTCAAAAAATATGCAAGATTCGGGATAAAGAGCAAAAAGGTTATAACTGTTAAAGCATTCTAAAAATACTTTTGTTTTATTTTTCGATAATTCGAACTTAAAAAATATATATTTCCTTAAATGTTCTTCTTTTGCAAAATAACTTCTTTCCTTCCTAAGAATATGAGTCTTAAATCATGTAGAAGTTTGTCCAAAAATGCATTGGAAATTTTTTTGGGAATTATCATGCCCTCAACCTTACCATATCATTATTGTTTATAACTATCTTCTCGTAAAGCAATGCTAGAAAGTTGCGGTTTTATCTGAAATGTCAAATTTTTTGTCCATTTTTCACTTAGTGCGAGAAAATAATTAATAAAGTTAAAAAAAAATGTTTAGACAATGTATTATTATTTATAACAATCTTATCTTAGAGTAGTACTAGAAAGTTGTGATTTTGTTTCAAAGTTTAAATTTTTTGTCAACTTCTCACTTACTGCGAGGTCATAATTAATTAAAAGTTAGAAAACATAATTGTTAAATTTTTTTTTTAAATTACAACATCAAGTTTATTGCAAGCCTGAAGTAAAAATTTGGAATAGCCAAGGGAGTATTCACTCGCGTATTACTCTGTACACTTCTCGCCTAATAATCGAGTAATAATGCGTAATAACGCGCAATAATGCGTAATAACGCATAATTTTTGGGCAATAGCAAGTAGAATTTTCGTTTACACTGTACTTTTGTTGCATTTTTTCATACTCGATTATAAATACTGTATCTCCTTTAAAAGATAGTATAAAAATTACCTTGAGTGAACTTAATTATTATTTTTTTAATTTAAAAAATCAGAGTTCAATATTTTTATATGAAAAAGACAATCCATAAGCATTTAGAATAAAATTTACCTCGAGCGAGCACTGAACATATGTTTTTTTAAGTTTTACAAAAATCAGGTGTTTTTTCTCACCAAAAGGAATAATTGAAGGGATGCCACATTATTAAAAAATATAAAAAATTTTTAAAAAGCACCCTTTTGCAGAGTTTCTGAAACTAAGCATCTGTAGAATCATTTCAAGCACTCCGAATTTTCAATAGACCTATTTTGAAATCGATCTGAATTTATACGATTTTGATCTTTCTGAAATAATGATTCAAGTATTAAAAGACGTTCATTTCTGATCCTCCAACTTTAAACAATTTCAAGTTGTCACTAAATAATCTGACATGCTTCAATATAAAATTATCAAACACTTTCAATTCAAAATTCTTACATATGTAAATGTTTTTTAAATTGCGATTAGCCTTTGAAGAGCATCCTAACATAAAAAAACATCTCTCTTTTTGCAACTTCTGGCGTATAAATTTTTTGTATTTTTCGATCGTATACGGAAAAATGTCTACTTTTTCACGTTTGCAGATGTAATTATTCAATTTTAAAGGTTATAAATGACCATTGTAAAAAATAAGTGGAATATTTTCAGAAATTTTACTTTTAAACCAGAAACATTTGTATACTACAATCTAAATACAGCTATCATAAACACTGAATGAAAGATTAATTTCGAAAAGAAAACTGAAAGCAGTAATCGACTTTCAAAAGAAGCGACTAAAAGTAAGAAAGTGACTTTCGGGCTTGCAATAAGCATTGAAAACGGTATATCTTCACATTTTTATTCTTCAAGTTTAAGCAATTAGAAAATTGCTGTCAAAAAAGTCTTCCCAATTTTTTTCATATTTTATTTAATTATTTTCTAAGAGAATATACCTATTTAATTTACCTTTATTTTCTAGTGACTAAAGTAAACTAGAAAAAAAATCGTCAAGACTCAGGAATCAAAATTGGAAATACAGCGAATTTTTGAAATTTTGATTTTGTCATTTAATGAGATCATCTTCATAACTTGTGGTTCACACATTTTTCTAAACATATGTGAACTTTTTTAGCATAGAAATACACTAAAAAAATATACATGACATCCAGGAGTCGAAATTAGAAGTACAGCAAATTTTCAGATTAGATATTTAGTACGTGAAGGAATTATTGTCGACTTTTTACTACTGTATTTCTGTGCTTAAAAATTTCACAAATGCTTACAAAATTATAAAACCACACGTGAAGAAAATAATTCTATTAAATACCAAATTCCAAATTTTGAAAATTTGCTGTACTTTCAATTTCGCCTTCTGGATCTTTTCGATTTTTTGTTCTAGTGTATTTTTGTGCTAAAAACCCCCCACATATGTTCAGAACAACGTTTAAACTACCAGTTATGAAGATAATTTTAATCAATACCAAAATAAAAAAAAATTTAATTCGCTGTATTTCCAGTTTCGATTCCTGGGACCTTGCGATTTTTTTCTAGTGCACGTTTGTCACTAGAAGGTTTTCAGGTCCTCGAAAAATTTCTTCACCTGTTTATAAAGGCGTTAACAATTTTTTTCCGAAAACAGGACTGAATCAAATATTAATTATCTCTTAACAAATAATTGATAAATACCCGCAAAAATTTGGAAGACTTTTTTGGCCTTCAGGTATGTAAAATATTGAAACTCAGGAAAATTTAAAAACTAATTTTTTTAGGATCTCAATACACTACTTTTTCGCGTTGTAGCGATTTCGAATCTCAGAAGTTTTTTTATTCTTCCCTAAAATACAATATATAGTATTTTTTTCCAACTTATGATGGAAACTTTGAAAATTCATACAATATACCTGCATTAAAAAAAGACATGTTCATGAAAGTTATGAAGTTAATATAATCTTGCACATTTCGTAAAAATTTCGTTATACGCTAAAAAAATGATGTGGAAATTTATTTTCAAAATAAAACCAACGTCCAAAGATTACTACAATTTTAATTTTAATTTTTGACTAGTTATTTTGGTTTATTTGTGGTTTAAATTTTACTTCAACTGATTTCGTCTCCTGATATTGACCTATTCCACTGTTTTATAGAATTCTATTGCTGCGATACTCTTCAATCGCGCCGTAATATCCGCGTAATAATGCGTAATAATTGCGCAATAACGCGTAATAACACGTAATAATGCGTAATAAGGCTTTAAATGAGTAATAATGCGTAATACGTATTACTCCGTACAGGTTTTTATATCGCATTAAATATTACCTAAATCCAAATGAAAAATTGAAAAAAGATTGAACATTTCAGAAAAACCGCAATTTTCTAGCATTACTGTTACAGAAGATATTTATGAACAATATTAAATTCTTTGAATAAACCGCACCTTTCTACCACTATTCTAAGAGAATATTGCTATAAATAAAAATTAACTGCTTAAACAATTAGTTTTGTTAACTTTGATCATTGTTACCTCACTCTGGGTGAAACTTTAAAAAAAGTTTATAAATTTTCGAAGAAACAGCAACTTTATAGCATTTTTGTAAAAGAATATTTTTATAATAAATAATAAATTACTGAGTTGAAAAATTAGAAAAAGAACCGCGCCTTTCCGTCTGTATTCTAAGAGGAAATTTCTATGAACAATAATAAATTGTTTAAACAACTATTTTAAACGTCTGATTATCAGTAGAAAGTATTTGTATTCTATGTCTTAGTGTGAAGAGAAATGTTGTGGGGTAACTCGATATGCTTAATATTGAGGATTCTCTCAAAAATGTAGAACAACGTATTTTTTCCTTATGGGAAATACGTGTTAAACTTCATTGAATTTGCGGGATCTCTAAATATCAATTTTTTCAAAACAAAAAAATTGGTATGAATTTTTTATATTCGAACGAATTGTGGGGGTAAACACATAAAAATCCAAACAAACAAAATTTTAGATCACCCTAATAAGGAATCATTTGCTTATGAACCTCAAGCGAAGAGAACATTAGTGACATTTATCTTCTTTCTTTCTTAAAAGTATTGTCAAAATCCAGTTTGGGACATAAGACTTTAATACCTGAAATTTTGGTTCAGATTTAGAAGTAAAAAAAATTAAGAAATAAATGTAAATAAATGTAAAAAACTTGTTTGATTCAAATAAATTCTTAGGTGCTGTCCAAAAATAGAAATTTATTTTAATTTTTAAATTCTTTTCTTTTTCTATTTTTATACATCTATAATTAGTTGTTCTAGATTTTAGAATCATTGGAAGAATTCCTTAAAGTCTATTTATATTTTTGCAAAGTCACGAAACAAACTTCGCACTGACGAAATTATTGTGCAAGATTCATCCGATTTTTTTCAATTCTCTTCAATTGGTACGTGATTTCCATCACGATTCGCGTGTCATCTCGCTGAAAAAATGATTAATGGTTATCGGGTGAAGATATGTGGTAGATAATTCTTCACTTTGACTTCCGTTTTTCGCGCGATGTGACAAGAAGGCTCACGAGAACGTGAGGAATGAATAGTTTGTCCGACCCGACGCGGCCTTAATCTACTGCGGAAACTGACACAAAGAAACAAAATTGACTCTCTTACTGAATTTTCTGCTTAAATCATTAAAATCGAACAACGAAGGTGGAAAATTGACATTGTGAAGATGCGCGAAATAGATTTGTATGTTTTATAAAAAACCGTTTATTTTCTTAAACACTTAACTCAAATAGCTGCACCAATAAGATAGTTTGAACATTTATTTTGCTGGTTCCCTGAAGTTTGACATCAATGGCTTATCAATAACAAAATTTTTACAAATTTAACAATTTTTCATAAAGCCAAGCTTTCTAAAGTTCTCGGTTAGTATTATAATTTCAAAAATTAAAACAGTTTTTTTTCATTTGACTCATGACCGCCGTCGCGTTTTAACACATATTTGCTAACGTCGCATTTAGTGTTTATCAGTATTCTTTATCGATTATGATTTAAGGATCACGAGGGACATGCTTCGTGAATTCAATATGAAAATATTCGTTCGATGATGGACACAAGTATGAACAAAAGATGATCATGAGGCTCGTATTTAACAATATCCCTCCCACTTTTTTTATTAACACTCTCATCATCATTATCAATATTCTTCATAATAAGGCTTACAATTTGAAAATAAAAACTTTAGTCATCGAACCACATCATTTGTAAACATGTTTTCGAAAAGTTCTTTTAATCCAGAATTATTAAGGGTTGCGTAACCTCTTTGATTAAAAACTTAAAATTGCACGTCACTTTATGTCTTGTCACTTTAAAAAACAATTACACCGACCTTGTAAAAAAGTTAGCTCTTTTTCTATACTTTGCAGGTTTAACTCTTCAGATAATAATTAGTGTTACTTAAAGTTAGATGGTTGTCAAACCCCCAGGGCGGGATCGGAAAGTTAACGATCGAAAAATTCTGACATAATGAACAGAATTGTTTTTTATATATAATTCCCAGTATTTGACGTATTGACGATGACAAAGTACAATCAATCTCAAAAGTCGCCAATCTTTAAAATGATTTAAAAAATCAACAAAAATAGATCTATTATTAATTTCTGTAAATCATGACGGAGGCTTATAAGCGTACTTCAGAAAAAAACTCAGGTTAAAATTGTTTATTCAACAGTAGTTATTTCGAGTTTTCGTTTTGGCTTCCTTTTTAGGGAGACGTTACAATTCTTATTTAATTCTAATTATCAAGGCCTTTTTTTTCTTTGAAGGATTCTCTACAATTCTATTTAGGTGGTGTTTATTAAAATTTAAACTATCTTTGTTTATAACAACAATGATTGTATGATTTCTAAACTAATTTTTCAAATAAAACCCGCCCAAATAGAATTGTAGAGAATCCTTTGAAGAATAAAATGAGACTTTGATCATTAGGATTAAATAAGAAGTATAACTTTTCCCTAAAGAAAAAGCAAAAATTAAACCTTTAAATAACTACTGTTAAATAAACAATTTTAACCAGCATTATTTTTTTCTGAAGTGAGCGTGGAAGCCTCCGTCAGGATTTGTAAAAATTAATAATAGATCTACTTTTGTAAATTTTATCAATCATTTCACTTTTGAGATGGATTATACGTAGTGTACATCCTTAATGTGACTTCGTCGCCAATTTTTTTTTATGTAATTTCTTGGTCTAATAGTTTGATTAATAAAATGATGATTTGCATTTTATAAATCATGTAAAACACACACACGAAACCACCGCAGGATCCCACTGGTATGTTAGATGATAATAAAATAGTAATAATAAGTGGTGATTTATTTCTCACCATACTAATAATTTATATAATAACCAACGAAAAAATTGGACCTTACAACTATTGCAAAGATTTTATGATAATCACTGATTGACGTGTAAGTTACAAGCACACTGAAACCTGGATTTCCGTAAATTGGATTTATGCGTTCCTAGAACTGATGGCCTCCATATTTTGGTGATGAGAGGAGCCGCGGGGCAGAAAGAGAGGATGTGCTCAGTCAAGCGTAACATACCGCTCGAGAGCCGAACTCTTAACGCGTTAGTTGCATCAGGTTGCGTCATGCCTCCAAATCAAACAGGAAGGATTCTTACGGCTCTGCCTGTTTACATTCGAAGTCCCTGGATTTGTGTCGAAGGCCACAGCAGGCCATGCCCGAAACCGTGCACAAATCTAGGTTCTAGTATATTCAATTCTTGTCGACAATTACGCTTCAACTATGATTCTTAAACCAAATCATATGTATGAAATTTGTGATGCTATGTTTGAAATATCTTTTTTTTCTATCGAATATTCTACTTCTTTCTCAAACTTATTTATTTTTCTTAACTTGTCGACCTTATTTCAGAATGCACGTAGACCTATTATGCACGGAGATGAACTAAGAAGACTCATTTATATTTCCTTTTTTGCTCCCTTATTATATCATACAATTGTATAATATTTTATTGAACTGTGCAGAATAGTCTATTCTATCAGAATATAATAAAAACTCAAAATCGCTGAAAATTCAGATAGGTTCATAGTCGGCGCTGTCAGTACATATCATCCCTCATCCATATCATCCCTTCTATCTAAATTTTAATCAGTGAGAAATGGGCCACTAAATAAAATCACTAAGAATGTTCACTGATTAAAATAGCTGGAAATTTTTAAAATATTAAATAAAATATTTCTAAAATATTCTTTTAATTTTTTCTCTAAAGTGACTTATAGTAAATCCCCCTGAAGTAGGGGCTTACGTGAGAGAATTCGATTTATTTTTAAAAAGGGTCAAGTATGAACAAGATTATGAGGATGAAGAAAAAATGAAAGGGAACTGAAGATTCATACAATCAAAGAAAAAAAATCTTGAATATTTATAGGAACCAGTTTTAATACGTAGTTCTTTTATTGTACAATTAAACTAGTTTGGAGCGAAAATCAAGCTTACCGAGAAGGAATATTTGGAGTAACGATATAAAATGTTACGTAAAGCGCTGAAAATAGAGGTTTACAAAATTTTTAATCGTTCTGACATAGACATTGGTTTATGTTGCATTTAATAATAAGAAATGAATTTCAAAATCTAATTCGTTAAAAGCTTAGAGAATTTTCTGACAAAACAAAGGCCTGTTGACCTGTTTAAATTAAACTTGTACAAAAATATTGATTAGAAATAAGTATTAAAGAACAATACTATTTTATCATGATTTCTTATTAATCACTTGAATTTTTCGTTTTCCCAAGTTGATAATATTATCATTAACTTCAAACCACAAAATGATCTTTCTAATTTAAATTAGACATTCTACGTATTTAAATAATGCAAAACGAATCAAAGAAATTTGGGATTCCCGGAAGGCGTCGAAGTTGAAGAATCAAGAACTAGGAAAAAAGCAAGTCACCGTAACCGAATCTAAACGGGATTTGAAAGAAGGGACTAATGAACTGTGAATCAAAAAAGCTACGTAACCGTTATTAGAGAAATAAAATAATAGAAATTAATAAATTTAAAAAAGTTACTTATTGTAGAAAAATGTAAAATAAGAAAAAATTATTATTTTCCTTAAAAATGAGTTTTAAAATGTTCATTAAATTGTTTACAATAATGGTAATATATCGAAGGATAATTTGTATTGTATAAAAATTAAATACATACAATTGGGTCATTATTTCTGAAGTGAGCCTAACTAAAAAAACCAAAGGTCTCTGATCGGACTTAAACTTCGGCAAAGTGTAATCCTACTAGATGACAATTCATGGGGAAAAATGTTTGCTCTTTTAATATCAATAAAAAGAAATGTCTTCAATAATATCGATAGGATTTTATACACCCTTTATACTGACCATAAGCATTTTTTGAAAAAATAAGCATTTGACCTTCAAAGATGAAGGTCAGAAATCAATTTTATTTTTTTCCAATTTGGACTATTTCATTTTTTTTTACTTTTTAGGCTTAAAAGAAAGCTGAGCTTTTTTCCTTTGAGAACCTTAAGATTAAAAAGTGTACCGACATTCGTTTATTTGTGAAAATAAGCGTTAAGTAGTTTTCGGAGGATATCATCTGTTTCGATGATTTAAAACTCTTTTAATATTAGTAAAAAAATGTGTTCTTCTACCATTTAAATAGGATTTTTAACGTTCTTTTCACTGAAAATAAACCTTTTTTGAAAAAATAGATATTCATCCTTTGAAAATGAAGGTCAAAAATGAATTTCAGTTTTTTTCGAATTTCAACCTTTTTTTTTGGTTTCATTTCAGGCTCAAAAGAAAGCTGACGGTTTTTCCTCTAAAAACCCTTGGGAGTCCGATCGAAGATCTTTGATTTTTTAGGTCGGGTCACTTCAGGACATTACAAAACATTAGAACGTAAGATAAAAAAGACAAGGGAACAAGCCGTTGAGAACATAAAAACAACAAAAAATACAAAACTCACATAAATATTTAACCTTCAAATCATATCCGATCTTGATTTTTTTTTATTTCCTGACTAAAATAGTACAAATTGGGCTAGTGTACGTGTTCAGATTAAATTTTTTGTTTAATCACCCTAAAGGACACATTAAAAATTTATTAGTTTAAACTTTGAAGTGACAAGAATATTGAAACATTTGAAATGCTTTACATAAAAAGAAAATTAAAAGCGTTCAGAATTAAAAATCGCAAGGCTGAGTCTTTTGCAGCTATTTAAACCGGAATTTGATTTATTAACATTGTCAAATTTTAATCTTTTCTACATTCAGAATAAGAGGATATTCAATTAAATCGACACTGAACAACTTTAAATGAATACTTTAGAAACGAAATTTTTAAGAATCATACTGTTTCGAATTTAAAAAAAAATTGTCAAATTTCAACATGCACTGTATAACATTAAATAATTTTCATTAAAACAATTTGTAAATGTTCAAAATGTGAACATTTTCAGTTTATACTTCTAATGAAAAAAATACAAATCATTGTCGTCCCATATGTAAAAATTTTAAACTTCAAGCTGTTCGAAATGCCTCAATTAAAAGATGAAATTCAAAATTGGAAGTGTTCATCATTAAAAAAGTGCACAATTTTATTGAATTTCGATATTTTTTGAATAAAAAAACTATTCAAAACTTTCTCCAAGACTGAATTTTATTAAATAAAAAAGTGTTTTTTTAAGATTTTCTTGATAAATGACACATTTTATTCTGACCAGTAAGTTTTAGGGAAATTTCGTAATACTAGTCAGTGCCTATAATGTTTGATTCTTATCCTCTTAATTTCTTCGGATTCAATTTAAATATAAACAATAATCTTTCAAATTTAAAACAATGTTCTATTTGAATGTTACTAATTCAATATTTTCCCTAATTTATTTTACCAAATTTTTATTTTAATCAAGATTTTAATGTTTAATCCTTTCAAAAATCGAATCTTCAGGCGATGTTCTCTTTACAAACTTCATGTTTTCGATGTAGATTTGAAGAATTAGTACTGTTTTTATATTGTGGTTTTCTTTTAAATTTGATGTATTAAAATTTCGATTATTTAATTTTTAATTATCATAATAAAAAAAGTTAACTTATCAAATTCGAATTTGGTTCAAAAATTTGATTTTTTCTATTTGTTATGCCTGAAAATTGCAATTCTGTTCAGTAAGCATGTAAAAAATCTGCAATCCTTTCTAACTTGGATACATCCAAATTAATGAAATTATTTATTTTAAACCGAGGGACTTACCACTCGAATTTTTTATGTAAAATTGCAAATAAGATTTATTTCTTGAAATTCAAATCCAGTTAAAAAATATACTATGCATCCGCAAATATGTTAGAATCCATCACATATAAAAAATAGTGAAACTAATTAAAAGTATTACTGAAATTAATTTAACACTATTGGCGGTCTTTAAAATATTTATAATTGAAAAAAAACCTGTTGAAATACGGGGATTTTAGGCAAAATTGAATACATTAAATCTGCTGACATTAAATGACTAATTTCTAGCCGATTTTCCTAGTCTTCAGTTCTCGTATACCCATTCCAATAAAAAAGAACGATTTTACCGAATCTTCATCTTGAAATTAATTCGTTGGTTTTCATGATTAATAATAATGAAGAGGAGTAGGACCAAAGTGTTCAATTCTAAATGCTGCCTAAAATCTGGGGAATAAATCAGAGTGATGAAAATGATTACGAAATAAAAAACCACAGCTATAAAAGTTGACAATCCTGAATACCAATTTGTCTATCAAAGTCTGGGAATTCCCAAAGACTCATTGTCAGACCTGAAGAACCAGAAATAAGAAGCGAAGAAGAAGAAGAAGAAGAAGAAGAAGAGGTAGAGGCAGAGACCAGAGCCCGAAGAAGGGACAGCCGGACTTTGGTTTTTATCAAGGACCATAAAAAATGGAAAAAAAATATCGTAGAAGATTAAAAACTATGGGTCCTCTGAGATTCTTAACTCCCACTCTCTGTAGTTAGGGGCCCGACTGTCGACGATACTCAGCGCTCTGGGCCCCACTCGGATATCCAATACTTAAACCGTGAGTTTGCTGTCCCTCCGACTATTCGCGCAGCATCGTCCGGTGGACCAGTGCCAGTGACTGTCAGGCCCAGAACGCGCATGCGCGTACGCGACTTCCTCCACCGAGTGTCTTCCGTGATCATCTTCTTGCGAGTGATTCAAGGGCCCCCGGGAAAGGTCAAATATCGGAATTTTCGTAGCGCCCGAATCAGTGACTGGACGGACCGAATGTTGTCGCCGATTCACGCAAATCGGCACGAGGACACGAACCCACAGGATTTTTCCGAACTCGTGCCCTCCTGACCCTAAGGGATTCCTACCCCTGGAATACAGCGAGTGATTATACCCTCATTAATCAAAGAGAAAATATTCTCAAATTTCAAATAGTCATTCAATTTCGTGACTCTTCTTGTGAAATCGCGGTGCTAAGGCTGTTGACTTTGATTTCGAAAAGAGGGTTAAAACTAGTGAGCCCGCGAGTCGACTAGTGAAGTGAGGTGACTACTTTTTCATCGGACTAATCAACGTCGATCTTTGAAAGGTAAGAACATCGCTTTGGTGAAATTGGAGTAGCGAAACTCGCTGTCTTCAAACCTGTTCGCCAATGATCTGATAGCATTACATTTTCATGATTTTGTAATGCACTATAATTTTAAAAATGTCTTTGATTGTCATTTGATAGTTATAATTGAAGTTGAAGTTCAAAAATCTGTTCATGATTAAAGTTTCATCAATATGAAGTAGCTGAGAACTTGGAGTCCATATTGAGGATTTCCTTTCCTTGAATCATCTTCTTATTTCAAATGATACTTCTTTATTATAAATCTTAAATGAAAGTATCTGTATTTTTTGCTCAATTTCTTTTCCTAATCATCGAAAACATTAATTATACTTAATTCTACCTCTTAATGAAAATCTCTTTCTTTTAATCCAGATGGGTATTGACCATCCATTTTCAAAAATCATTAAAAAAAACTTCATCATTCAATAGTAATCCTAATAAAATTATCTTCAGCAGTAAAAACGTCACTTGCTCTATACGTGGTTTTCTTTTATCTCAGGAGATGGATCTCCCCATCTGGAGATCCTTCTATTTTAAGTCTTCTTCAAAAAATGATTTCAGAATTATTTTACAAATCATTATACAGTCATAAATTCTACATAGCATTGAACCTTGTCCTTCGGCAGTATTTCAATTACCTTTCATGATAATTATAAAGCAATAAGGAAAACAAAATTAAGACGAAGAAAGTGATCACTTTCCCTGTATTGAAAGAAACATGCGTGACCTACATTTCAAAAAGATTATGGTTAGCTTCAAGTTCGATGAAAGTTTTCCAGAAACCCTTCTAGAAAATTTTGGATGTCGTCAATTAAAAAGAAAATGTTTTTAATATTGAAAAAGAGTACAAATAGGATTTACGAATTCTAAAAAGAAATTCAATTTTAGATCTAACATAGCATATAAGATTTAATATAAATAAGGATTACAATGCAGACTACATTAGGATATAATGTATAGAATAGAAAGTATTCTAATTTTCAAGATCTGCAATCTTCTTCTGTAGCTTTTCTAGTGAGTTGAGACTTCATCAAGATGCTTGTTCTATAGGTAGTTAGTTTGAATCAGAATTGAACCATTTTTAATTAAAATCATTCAAAAATTTAGAAATTGAACAATAAATACGTCTTGAATTAATGATTTTTCACTGCCAAATGTCCATAATTAAACAATTTCTATGTACACGACGTATCAAACATTTTGATTGT
This sequence comes from Andricus curvator, assembly GCA_932195095.1. Classification (NCBI taxonomy): domain Eukaryota; kingdom Metazoa; phylum Arthropoda; class Insecta; order Hymenoptera; family Cynipidae; genus Andricus; species Andricus curvator. Next base: position 429,784 of record CAKNYM010053305.1, on the reverse strand, counting down.
AACTTGGAAGCCTTTTTTAAGAATTTTTAATTAAATGCATTTAGGTTTACAAAATATTTAAAACTGGAACCAATAGTAGAAACACGTTTTCAGTTAGCGAAAGAGAAGCCTTGAACAATTCCATGCCAATTTAAAAATGTTAACTTAAAGATTCTCAAACTTTAATCAATTCAACATATAAAGCGTTTGGAATAAATTCAAAAAAAAAATAGAAGCGTTTCAAAACAATTTTGAAATTAAATATTCTGAGTAAATAACGTCAAAAATTCCAAATTACTTAACGAAATTTTAAATTGCAGTTTATGTTTCCAGATTCCACCGTTTCGATAAAATATTAAAAATAGAAAAATCAAGCAATATCGATTTGAAAGCGTTCAATCGAACAATTTGTTTTTGAAATTTTCAAAACGAAACTATACTTTTTTTTAATTTAATTTTTCAGAAATCTCCATTCGGAAATCAGAACCTTTTAGAATTGCGCCATTTGAAACACTTTTGAAAGATAGCCTTTAAACGTTTTAAATTGCAAATTTTCAAAATTAAATGTTGAAAATTATTCAATGCGGGCTAGAAACTGTTTGAAATTAATCAATTTTAAATTATAATTTTTACCCATAAAATATCTAAAATTAAAGCATTTCAAAGGAAATAAAATATTTGAGATGTTCAATTCCTAATAGAAAACTAAGGAATTTAGATAATTGAAATTGTTCAGTTTAAAAAAATTGTTAAAAAGAAACAATAGACCGTGAAAATGTAAGTATTTGTGATCGTAGAATTTCAAATTGAACTAATTTAAACTACACGTGTTCAGTAATAACACAAATTAACCATTTTTTTAAATAATGGTAACGAATTACTCCTAAGAGGTACTGCACCGGATACTAAAAATATTAATAAACGCCTTCTAAACCCAGTTCTTCGAATAATAAATCTAGCGAAGAACATAAAATCAGTAGTACGAAGTTTAACTTTCTTTCGTCCCATAAATACTTTTCACGTCGTTTAAGATCAGAAAAATGGTCAAAAAATATATATCCAAATTTCTCAGCGATCTAAAAATTCATTATTCCATCTATGACTTCCTTAATTTGATCAGTTTAGATTAATTCTTTTACGCAAAAAGAAATCTGATAAATTTACGGGAGCATGATTCAAATAGTGAGATCTCTTCATGTTCCATTTCCGCTATTTACAAAAAGATTATCACAGAATTCATAGAAAGGAATATCAAGCACTGTAATTAACAGTTGCCTTTTTCAGTGAGCATTTCAATATATTCGAGTAAATGGTGAGAGTTTAACCAAGCTGCCTGATATATTTCACTTTCAATCCCAAACGAAGCTACCTGTTTTGCTCTTTTATTTATTATATGAAATTATATCGTACTATATAAATTGCTTAAGAAATGTAACTTTTTTACGGAATTTTTCGTCAGCGATGCGCCAACTTAAAAAATAATTCTCTATCGGTTAAAATCGGAACTATTTCAAACGACAGCTCACACACTCTGTTTTCGAAGCTAGGAACTACCTATATCCGAATGATGAACCGTCTTAGAAATGCTTAGACATAAATATGCTTCGGGGCCGTTCAAAAACTGCGTCACACTGCAAGGGGGGTGAGGGTGCCAGGTTTTGTGATGATTTGTAAAGTAGGGGGAGAGGTTAACGTAGAATGTGACATCACACATAGAAAATATAAATGTTAATAACAATTTTTTGAAATGCATGAAAATATGAAAATTAGTGATTATATTTTACAAGTAAAATATCTAAATACGGATTTCGCACTCTTCCTCCTATTCCCCTCGTTTCCCCTTTTTCAAGAATTCCTCTTTTTTCCCCTGTTCACAAGAAACTTCCACAATTTCTCGCTTTTTCGCTTAAATGCGAACTGAAATAATAGAACCAATAAGAACTTAGTTGAAAATTCATTTGATTAGTTGAACATCCATCTCTTTGGTTGATAATTTCAATATTTTGCTGAAAATTCCTTTTTTGTGGTTAAAAATCAATTCATTTTTTAGGTTGAAAATTCAACTGTTTTGCAGAAAATTCATCTTTTTGGCTCAACAATTAAATTGTTTTGTTAAAAATTAGACTTTTTGGGTTGAAAAAGCATCTCTTTTGGTATAAATGTTTTTTTTTATTGCAACTGTTTGTTGAAAAATTAATCTGTTTTGGTCGAGTATTTCGAGTTTTACTATTTTGTTGAAAATTCGTCTTTTTTTATTAAACTCAATTTTTTTGTTAAACTGAAATAATTTTATTGGTTCAAATAAAAAATATTATACTTTTGGTTGAGAATTAATCTTTTTTTATTGATAGTCGAAATGCTTGGTTTAAAGTTAAACTTCTTTGTTAAAACTGAATTTTGTTTTGAAGATTCATAATTTTAGTTGCAAATTCAACTATTTCGTAGAAAATTTAATTATTTTTGTTGGAAGTCAAACTTTTTTATTTAACATTCGTTGTTTTGGATAGAAAATTCAACTATTTGGTTAAAAAACAACTGTTTTTGGTTGAAATTTAAGCATTTTTTTTTTAAATTCGTCAATTTGGTTGAAAATTCATCTTCGTATTAGGTTAAAAGTTTAAATATTTGGTTACAAATACAATTATTTGGTTGTGAATACAACTATTTGGTTAATAATTATTTTTTTGTTACCAATTCAATTTAATTATTTCGAAAATTCAACTGCTTTGTTGAAAATTCGTCTTTTTGGATTAAAAATTCATCTTTTTTTATTGAAAATTCATATTTTTTGGTAGAAAAGTTCTTTGTTGAAAATTCAACTATGTTCTAAAAGATTCGTCTTTTCAACTTAAAGATTCGTCTGGTTAAAAATGCAACTGTTTGTAGGTGAAGTTAATTCTTTTTTGTTTAAAAATTAGACCATTAGGTTCAAAATTCGTTTTTGTAGGATGAATATTCAACTACTTGCTTGAAAATTAGTTTATTTTGCTTGAAAATTCAACTATTTTGTTGAAAATCGAATATATTTCAACATAAAATCATAAGCGTTTCATCTTGAATTTTATATGGCACCTATACATTAATTCTATGTAAAAGAATTTTGGGCTGCGAAGTCTGTTTAAATAGTATGTTTGTATGCTTTGTGATTTCTTTTAGCTTTGTGTGGAGAATCTGTAACGAAGAAGGGGAGGGATTGAAAAAATTTTCAAAATAGTGTGACGTAGTTTTTGAACGGTCCCTTCTAATTTAATCAGATTTTTTATCTTCGTTTAATTAGTGTTTCAATTCATTAAAAATTACTAATGTATTGCAAAAATCGAATGTTTATAAATGATATTAATAAATTTGTCCCTTTTTTCTCGAGTTTTTAACCTTTTAAGGTCGTGGGTTCAACACACCCAATGATTTTTACCTTTAGTCGGAAGTGAATGGGTCGAATCTACCAAGAAGACAAGTTCGAAATTCTTGTCTTCTGCTCGGACTTGCCTCGCTTGAACTGACTTGAACTACTGGACGCGATGTTGGTTGATATTTGCGCAACCCTCCAACCAAAACGAGTAGTAAAATTCGGCACAAGGTCGCTGGATCGTTTTCGTTGGCATGTGTGTATTTCTCAACTATTTCGGAATGCTTGTCCTGTCTTCGGAATTTACTAAATGAACCACTTTGTCCACAGAAGATAGAAAATAATCAAATAGTCTAGTTAATTCTTTTGTCTATACTGGAAAAAATAAGTTTTTGAAACTTTACTTGACTGTCCAAGACTTTAGGATAGGCCCCAAATTCCTAAAAATTTCGTATAACGTTTTGTTACAAGGTTCAAGACAATCCTCGAAATAATGAAAAGAGCCCGCGAATTATTCCATGACTCTCAACATAGTAAAAATATATTTCGAGAGTCAGATTTTTCATCCTGATGTATCAGAAAATCATAACTTGCCTCAAAGTAATTAAAGCCTAAGTCTTATTTGTTGCTAGAAAACAAAGTAAAGGTGTCATATAATTGCACTGCATTTGAGACTTATGAATCAGAAGCAAAATTACCTCAACGATGTTGAATCTCATCAAGAAGTAAGATATGATCTAACATATCTTCTGAGAGTTACACATAATTTTTACAAATTCGGTGGAACAAATGAAACTTTTCTGCAACTTGTAAATTTTTTTCAGAAAAAACGAACTGTCTATCGTGAAGGAAAATTCCGTAATACAGCCCTAACGCTATACTTAACCGATTAGTTTTACGGAAAATTTCGTGAACAAAGTCAGTACCAATTACAAATCACAATTCATGAGTTGTTTCCGTTCCTGTTGAAAAAGGTTTTTTTTAAATTAAATTTTTTCTACTTCAACCTTTATCATTTTTTAAATTAGGAAATTATTAAAATTTCAAACTTCAAATTGCTCTTTCTACTTTTAAAAATTGCACCACAACGTATTCAAACGTAAAATTTTTTAGTTGGTCGCCTTTAATAAGCAACCATTTTTATTGCAGCTTTCACGTTTAAATGTTTATAGCTGAAAATTTAGCAATTTGGATTAGAAACATGGAGCACATTCAATTTCAATATTTTAAACAAAAGACTCAATAAACATATAATGTATAGAGAATAAAAGTTCATTTTTTTAAGTATTTAAAATTATTATTTTATCTTAAAACTTAATCTTCTATTACAGTTCTTATGATCAATGGCCTGGCATTGTTTATTTTAGAGTTTTGATGTTCTGATTTGATAAAAATTAAAAATATTGCACAATATAATGGTTCAATTGCTATTAATTAACGTTGTTACAAACATTTTAGGTGTATAAGATAAAATTTAATTTGAGAATTTTTGTCACGTTTTCAGGATTCCGTCCCACCGAGAGTAGGTACAAAAATCTACATTCTACAAACAAATGCAATAAATGATTCGAAGTGTTTCGTCGTCCCGAAATTCGGGATGAGTAATCAAATATTTTTAATATGCTTGGCTAATTATCCCGAATTTGCGGGACGACTGGTCTATCCCTTTTTCCAACTTCCCGAATTTTTAGTGACGACTAGACACAGCCTAAATGATTCAGCAATAGCAGCAGATTTAATATCACAAAATTTTGTACAAGTTCCAAAGTAGATCGGATTGTTCCGAACAAGTTAGAAAAGACACGATGTGGTTCGGATCGATTCTGAACATACTTCAAACATTGAAAAATATCCAAAATATTTAAAATTGGTCCAAAATTTTTCTAAAGTCTTGGAAAATATCCTAATTAGTTATAAAAAGTTTCAAAATCATATAAGATTATAAGACCACCAGGCTAGAATTTTTTGTTCTAATCCTAAAATGTAAATATTTTATTTCTTCGGTGTTTTTATTGTTTTTTTAGCATATAACTGTAAGGCTCGTGAGTGATGAACTTTTCACTTGATATCGTATGGGTCTCTCACTTTTTCTCGCAATCTGAGAAAACGTGGCCTAACCTCGGTGCCTAACTGGTTTGAAACGTTCCTAAGTTCGGTGCATTGGCACACGACCTGTCTCAAATCGCGAGGAAATATATCGGTCGACCTCTCGCTGAATAAACGAGTTTGCGAGATAAATAATCGATTACAAACGGCCCAAGTCTTTGGATCATTCGCGCCAATTCGATCCCGTAGATAATGGCTCTCGTGAAGTCACAATTTCTAATTTCTAGCTACATTTTTATTTCCTTTTTAATTTCATTTAATCATTGTAGTTTAACTACACTCAATGTTTTGTATTTAATCGTTCATACTAGAAGAGATTTATATTTAGTCTTCAAGATCCTGTTCATTTTTTGCTTACTTTTTTAAATATAATGCAAACACGTGTTTATGTTCTGCGCGTTTTGTCTTCTAAGTGGAAGGACATTAGAGTTACAATGCAGATTGCAATTTGTATCACAGAAACCGGTAAGAAATCAACAGTTAATGACTGGCTACTTTTGCACCAAAAGCTTTTAAGTAATATGCTTGTGATGTAACTTTGAAACAATGAGGTAATAAATTAAAAATTAGAAATAATTCTTCTTGACTCGTTAAGATCTCGAAGGTCTAATTTCAACTACTGTCGAGCGGGAGGTTTGAGGCCGAGGTCAGTAACTGTCTTTGCTCAGAAGTTTTGGTTTTATGCAGTTTTCCACTTCTCTGACAAAATGTTCAGGCAAATGCGAGCGCTTCTCATAAGAATTTGGCTGAAGACGGTAGGGGATTTTAGAAATTGAAAAAATCACTGGATCTAGTACGTCAGGTATCATATAAGTTTGGGTAATGGAGAATTTGATTAAAGGGCTTGATGTCTGACGATTTCCTGTGGGAGGGCGGATTTTGATCATGTCAAAACCCGAAAAGGGTATACATGGAGTAAAAAATGTATTCTATTCTATAAATACAGCTTCATTAATTTGAAAACAGGCAAGAATGAACCTGTTTTGCACATTATCCTCTAAAAGAATTTTAGAATTAAAATACGTAGAATAAAAAATGTCCTTATGAATGTGTATATTATCTTCAATCAAAGAATACGTGATTTAAACTTGGTAAGATGAAAAAGAGTTATTGATTAAAAAATGTTTGAAATACGTTGATAAAGGATCTTTCTGACTTAATTTTTCGTACCTTCAAAGCCGATATTTCGAAACGTGATTCACGAAAAAGCAAAAAATCTCAGAAAGTAGTATCAAGGCGAAACTCGAATGACCACGCGCAATCTTGGTGAACGTCTTTCTACAAGTCCTCAGAAGTTTTCAAGTTTACAAGTTCACCACCAAAATGACAACTCGAAGAAAGAAACGCGACCGAACATTTTATTACGAAAATTTAGCAAGGTCACAAAAAAACCAGCTGGCCTTAACGCAGGGCTTACATTTACTAATATTGCCAAGGTACACTACTATATCTACGAGATTGCGATCATATTATTTTTGCCCCCTCTTATTCCCAGAAGCACTTTCTTCGATCGTAAACAGAAAACAAAATTGCATGATTGCATCTTAAATGTATATGTAAGCGTAAGGATCCTCCAAATCACTTATCAATAAATGTCGGTACTTGTTCCAAATCAAAGACCTTCCTCTTGAAATGAACAAATTTCATAATTAAATTTTTTTTTATGTTGGAGAGCAACGACCCCCCCCCCCTCCTCCACCCTCCGATTTTTTGAGTTTGCCGAAGAAAAAAATTGCATATTTTTTTTCCAAATCGGTCAATATTAACCGTATTGGCCTTTGAAAATTACGTGGGATTTTGAATTGAAAAAGCTCAGTTTTCAAACACGTGAGAAAAACATCTACTTTTTATGAACTTTTTATAAATTAAAGTTTAGAAACGTCTTGAAGAATGTTTAACGAATAATTCCCCCCTTAACCCCCTTGTATTGTGCCCGGAAAGGGCTCAAAAAAAGGTAAAGAGCAGTTTTATATCAAATTCATATCAACGACGACTTTTTTCAAACTTTTCTTTGGCAAAAATGATAAGTATTCAGTAAAACACAACTTCTCAAGTATTTTTAAACTAATTTTCAATTATTTAAACAATTATTATTTGTTTAAACAAACTTATTCTCCCTGTAAATCTTGAAAAGATAGTATTTTCTGAGAAAGACAATTTGCAATTATTTAAACATTGAATAATCATTCACTCATGCCTTTTCATAGGAAATGTGGAGAAAATTTTAGTTTTATCGAATCTCTTACACTATGTCCCTCATTAGAAGGGTCAAAATTGAAAATTATTGGGTGAAAATTATGTTTTTTTTTTCATTCTTAATTTATTTTCTCTAGTTATTAAAGTCATAAAAAAGTGGATAATAAGTAGTTATTTTTTCAATTTCTATGAAAAACTGAGCTTTTACTATTTAAAATCCCAGTTAATTTCAAAAGCTTGCTCTCTAGCAGAAAAAAAACTTTTGTGGACTATCCACGTTGAACGTTAACAAATTTCTGATTTAAATGATCGAACTGGCATTTTTTAAATTGATGCTTGAATTTGCATTAAGGTTAAATTGTAAAATTAAACATTTTCAATTAAAATGAAATTTAAATTAAAAATTCGAAAATGTATTAATTCGAATGTTTTCGAATAGTGTCTTATGAAATTAAAACGTTCGTAATTGTTAGAATTTAACACTTATAACTTTTAGACGGTCAGAATTGAAAATTTATAAATTAAAATCTTACGAAATCGAATCTTTAAACACTATTTATCCTTAAAGTCTAAACAATAGCCGATATCTAACATAAATATTAGCTAACAAAATTATAATTCTATGAAGCAATTGTGTACTCGCTAAATCTGAATCAGGTACAATTGTTACTGAATTCTAGCTATCAATAATTTATTTTTAACTGATGGGTCAGTAAAACTGACTAATTCAGCAGTAAAAAATTAATCCATAGCTAGAATTTAGTCACTAATTGAAATTAGTAAAACATTTAACTGATTTAAATTTAGAGAGTAGTGGAATACATTAAATAAATATTGCTGTTCGTCTCAGTTAATTAATATAATCTCACTAATTCTCCAACCTTTTTATATATGTATAGAAGAAATGTAAAAAAGTTTCAAAAGAGGAAAAAGTTTTTTTGATTTGATTAACGTTAATTTCATATGCACGAAAGAGAAAAGTAGCCAAAAACTGGAAATCAATATCGTTATTTAGAAAGTGAATTAATTTATCCATTAATAATGTGCAAATGCAAAATTCCTTGCAAATTTAATCATGTGAATCTTCAAGGCAGAAGATAAATTAAATTTTTGATACTTCGGGTTGACTTTTTATGCCTAAAAATCTTATTTTTTTAAATGTTAATTTTATCAAGAATGTAGAAGATGAATTTAAATAATTTATTCAAGTTTGTACTCACCAATCTGGAGTTACGTCGCTGAAAATTTAGAAATATGTACAGCATTCTATCCTTCTGCAAAATATAAGAAAGACAGAAAATTGGTTGAAAAAATTCAAAATATTAAGTAGCAGTATTTAAAAAAAAACTATTATCCTAATTTGTTTCTAAATGTTCGGAAGGGTTTTAAAAGGCGGGAAAATATTCCAAGCAGTGCCTAACAGTTGATATCTATGGATAAAATTCATAAGAAATTCTAAATCAAACTGTACAAATTGATCGAAATTTCAGAAAAGTAGAAAATTCTTTGATTTGATCCTGATAAGTTGAAAAGGGTCCTATAACGTTCTAAAGTATTCAGAAAGATTTCAAGTAGTCCCAAAAGGCTTTAAGCAATTGACTTATTTCCAAAAAGTAACGAATGAAACATAAAATATTTGAAAGTATATGAAGTGATTCGAAAAGGTAAGTTATTTGAACTGACCCGAATAGGTTCTGAAAGGTCCATAATGGTTTTTTAATGTTTCGTAAAGTTCTAAATTTATTTTAGTTGTTTAAGAAAATTCCGAAGAGGTTGTAAACAGGTGCTTGAATTTTTGAACTAGTTGGTATTCGTCAAAAGTGTTTCGAATTTATTCAAATTAGTTCAGAAAGATCCTAAGTGGTCCAAACATATGTAAGAAGATTGTAATTCATACAGCCTTTTTTCTAATGTGGAAAATTAAATTCAACTTCGACTGCTTTCAGACCATTAAAAAGTTTTTATTCAATCAATTTCCAGATAAAAAATTGAGTGCTCACATTTAAGATTTCTCAAAGAAAACGTATGTAAAATGAAACAACTATTGTGAATATTATTGTGAACAAATTAAATTTGAACGGGAAAGGTTTATAATAATGTTAAAAATTGTTTAATTTTCTACAAACTAGAAAGGTTGTATAATAATGTTAACAGTTGTTAAATTTTTTACAATTTTTAACATTATTATACAACCTTTCCAGTCAAAATTTTATTTTTTCACAATAATATTTACAATAGTCGTTTTATTCCACATACATTAAATATTGAAAACACATTAAAACAACCATTCCAGTCCAAATTTTATTTTTTCACAATAATATTTACAGCAGTCGTTTTATTCCACGTACATTAAATAATTAAGAACGTTTTCTTTGATAAATCTTAAATATGAGCACTCACTTTGGATTTTTTCAATTATCTTCTACACAACAAATAATTTTTTCTCCGAATTTTGAAAATTTTAACAAAGGTCCGATGATGAGACCAGTCTGGTCTCGAAACGTAGGTGAGAATAATTTTGTTATAAGGAAATTGATTAAATAAAAACTTTTTAATAGTATGGAAGTTGTCAAAGTTTGATTTAATTTTCCACACTCAATGGTTTCTCTCAGATGTAAAAGAAAATGAGACAATATACCGTCGCACATATACTTTTTTTTTAGCCCTTTTTCTGGTAAAAAATAATATTTCCGTTACTGTTCAGCCTTTTTTTAGTGTCACTGTATATTTTTTTGAAACTATAGTTTTTAATGCATCTCTTTGCAGATTATGTCTAGAATTGCTTTCAAAAGTAATTAATATTTGTCAATCTTATTCGTAAGTGCATATGATAATTAAAAAGATCGATTAATGAGGCATTCGATCACTTGGTTAAAAAATCCAGGTCAAAATCCAATTTCGAAATTATCTTCTTTATCTTAATTCGCTTTTAAGATGTCTAAATTTTTCTTAAAATGTAAATCTCTGAAGGTAGAAATGTAAAATCTAAAATTTAAATTGGGTTTTGAGTGGTAATTGTGTCTCTTAACACGATCCATCGCCGAAAGTTAGGCCTTTCTTAAATACCGTTTCATTTGAACGTTAAAGAATACACGTAGATATCCAGCATCTGAAAATTCTCATCCTCCATTGATCAGCGTAAAGGAGGACACGACGTAAGCGTGTCCCGTTTGGCGTTATGAAAGTAAAAAGATCTTCGAACGGAAGCTGCGTTCTCTGCTAGTAGAAGAAGCCTTACCAAAGGAATTTCGGTCACTTTTCCCCGCTTGATTCGCTCGAATGGAACCTGTCATTTCTGCTCTTTTAACATTTCAATACAAAATCATAAGATTTTCGAAATCGAATCCTTCCCGAAAGATGCATTATTCATCATAATTAAAAGTCAATAAAACTTTCCTCCCAAAATTTGGATGAGAAAATTACTCATAAGAGGACGTTGATTAATTAGAAAACTGTATGTTCGAATTCAAGTGGATTGCTAATTCATTTAACAAATCCTAAATTGATTTTTTTCGAATTCTTCTTTTCTCTTATATTTCTAGGTACCTCATGTATTGTTTACCAAAATTAATTAAATATTTTTCACAAATATGTACATCAGGGTGACCACTCAAAATTTGCACGGGCATTCAGATTTTCAAATTCAAGTCTAGAAAACTGAATATCAAATAAAAAATTTTAAGCGTTTCAAATTATTTGTCATTTTCAATATTTTAAATTCCATATTTTCAATTACGAACGCTTCAGACTTTTTACTTTTTAAAGCTATATAATTTCGAAGTATTTAATTTTAAAACTATTTAACTTGTAATATTTGGATTTGAGTAAAGTGAAATATTAGTCGGTAGAGACCAAAAAAAATTTGTGAATAACATACTTCATTTTATATAAATATATTAGAATTATTTTAATTAATCTCACTAATGGTTAATTAATTTTAATATTTATCAGTTGATTAATTTGAAATATTAGAATCTTAAAAATTAAAAATTGCTATAATTAACATTAAAATTATAATATTTTATATAAATTTCGTTTCATTAATAAATCAATAATGTTTATAACCATTTTTTTACTTAGAATGATAATTTTTCGAGCTGGAAAAGGGAAGGGCAAAGTTCCGTCACATCCTACCCCTTTTCCAGCTCGAAAAGTTACCATACATTTTGTAGAATTTTAAAAGAATTAATTCCAAATTCTTTAATTTTAAACAGTTTAAGGTATTTGTTTACTTTGATGACTTTTCCAAATCTTGGAGCAAATCTTTTTAAATCTTTTGCAATACCTTTCTAGTCCAAAAGTAAAATAAGCAGACGGAGGAGACTAAAAAACATTAAATATTTTTTAAATAATTTAAAAAAACCTTTTTTTAATGACTGATTTTTTTCAACTTTTCGTTTTTCCCAGGGAACTATCGTCACTTTATATTCACTTTTATGAATTTTTTACCAAAACATTGGGATTTTTCTGAGAAAAAAAACACCAAAATAATCAAAAGAAAAATGTTTTTTTAATAAATTTTTGCTTTTGTTTAAATCAAATTTCAGAACGAAAGAGTATGAAAAGAAATGCATTACACCGAAATAAGTGTGAATCGATAAAAGATTTCATTACTGTTAAATATAAATAGATATTAATGATTTTGATGAATTTCACTCATTGTTGATTAATTTTTATATTTAACAGCTGATTAATTAGAAATATTAGAATAGTACGAATTAAAAATTGTTATGATCAACATTAAAATTATATGTTAAATAAATTTTGTTTCATTAATAAATTATAAATGCTTATAACAATTTTTGTTATAATGGTCATTTTTCCAGTTTTAACGGAAGGGGGAAGTTCTATCGTACCCTACTCCTTTTCCAGCTTGAAAAATTACCAATATTTGCTATTTTTGGTAATTTGATCACTTTTTTTCGAATATTTTCAAGGTAACAATTATAATCAGCACCTGAAAATACGTTAGTATACGTGGTTGCAACAGAGCGGGAATATAATTAGTTATAAACATGATTTTTTCAGATTTTGACTTTATTTTATTTTTTTGCTTCTTTATGTGCAAATGTGAAACTTTGTGGGTCTCTCCCGAATTTTATTTATTAATTTATTTTATTTACTTTTTGACTAAAAAGAAAATTTTCCAAAAGATATCAAAACATTTATTCAAAAATTCGGAAACTCATCAAAGTAAACAATTACCCAATATAATTTGGTGCCAAGCAATTGTGGACGTTAGAATTTCTTAAATTTTAAATGCTTTCAATGATACATTTTTATCTGTCTTAAAAGATTATTCAAACTGACAATTTTGAATTATTCAACCTGAATTAATTCAATCATGAACATTTTCATTGGTATCCCGTGGACTTTCACTGATTGAGATCTTGAAAACTAAGTCACTGATCTTAGTGAAATTCCATTTTATTTCTATCCAATTCTACATTTTTTTAACATTTGATGGCAAAAGATACATTATAAACTCCCAATTTGAAATAAAAACATCTTCAATTTTTTTAAATTTCAAACAATGTGGTCAAAGTGAATTAAATATTTAAAAACTAAGACAGCTAATAAAAATGTTCAATTTTAGAGTTTAATCTTTTTTTCAAAATTTATTAGTTTAAAAATTCATGAATAATTAAAATTAAACTATTTTATAATTTGAAAATATTTTGAAAACATTGCAAATTATAAACTCGAAAGTTTCAAAATTGAAGAATTTAAAACCTGATGTGCTGCAAATTGAAAAAATAAATTCACCCTAACGAAAATTCACGAGTGGATTGACAGTGACCTAAGAAACGGAATAATGCTGAATTTGAAGACATATTTATTGACTTTATGAACAATAAATACCAATAATAAAAGGTTAAAAATTGGCTTATTCATAGCATTTTTTGTAAAGTTGTGTACATCTTCAATTAAGTAAATATAGCTTTTGCACTAATCAAACTCCACCCAAAAAATCTGACAATTGTAGAAATGGCGCACATTTTTCTTAAAGAACTTGAAAATTGATAACAAAAATGGTTAGTTTTTTGTTAATAAAATCGGAAGAAAAAAATTCTAGAAATCTGGTCACTGGTTAGTGCGACAGAGTCACTTTTTTACGTAATCTATGTAAATCTGAAGTAATTCAAAGCATCCATTCGTTGGTTATCGCGGCTACCGTTAAAAAACGAAATACAAGAAAAGGTGGTTTAAAGTTTTGGGAAGTTTAAAATGCCATTACCTGATAAAATTTAAATTGACCCATATTTTCCGTAATTTTCAAGATTTTTAAATGGTACTCAGCTCAAAAGACTTGTAAGGGATTGTGGAATAATAAAATGCAAAAAAATCTAAAAATTGACCTACGTGTCCCCTTAGGGCAAATTTTTGGGATAAAAAAACGATAATTTATTCACCTTGCCTTCGACCTTGATGAAGAAAAGGCGGAAGGAATGAGCAGGTTGTCGATGGTTCTAAGGGAATAATGAGAAACGTCAATGACAGACTTGCTACACGCGCGGTTATCGAAAGTCGAGACTTGCTTTGCACCTCGAGGAGAATAAGTGGGTTAACAGCATCTGACGATACTCGATAGAGATAGTGCCCAAGTCTATACTCTGTGGTCTATAGTCTCTAAGATACGTGTAACAACGTGCGAAGGTGTCCTAGAAAAATCCAAATATCGGTCAAAGCACTTTCTTTGAACTTCAGAAATTCCAAAACAGTTTATTGCGGTACTCTTCACTATGAACCACGTTCCGCTTCCTCAAACTCTAATCTTAGAACCTTTCTCAAAAGACTCGTTCATTATATTTCTTAAATTTCTATTTAAGAATGTGTGCTAAATTTTTTAATCATTAAAACAAATTCTTGAAGGTGAAATACTTTCGTTTTGATTTTTTATGAATAGATATTGTACATTTATTGACTTAAAAATTCCAATAAATTCCACGGCATATTGTGGTGAAGGGAGTTGTTTGAATTCGCACCGGAAGTTGGTAATGTGAAACGTGTGACCTTTCATAACAGCCTAAGTGCCGCGTAATTTTTTGTTCATAAAGTTCTATAGGTCGCATTTCTTCAACGATTTTTAAGTTTCTTTTTTGAATAAAAGCTTATTGCATTTTGAAGAGGTTTATCGAGGGTGAATTAAAGAAAAACCGTTAATTTGTTATTTACGTTCAAAATGCGAAAAACCTATAAATTTATATATTTTTGGTGTTTGAATTCTTTAGTTACACTGTCAAATATCATTGTTATAAACAGTTTCACTGATTTCACATTTTTTATCAAAGGCCATTTTTTGTATGGAATAATTTCCTTTCGTCTCAGCAATAACTATCCTGATACAATAGATTTCTATATAACAAAAATTGTCATTATTATGAACAAATTCAATTTTATAGCGCGTTTTAGAGGTAAAAAACCTTTTTTTTTGCGGGATTATTTCTTTTCAGTTCAAGAATATTATTTCCACACCAGAAATCGCCACTTAACAAAAATTGCTTTCATTATAAAACACGGTTTTAAATAAAATCACTTATTTCGCAGTTCTCAAAATCTTAAAAAGTTATAGTCACGGGGTATCGCATACATTGTTGCCGAAAACCTGATTGGTTGCTACACTGCGTAAAAATGACTTTTAGTTGCTGTTTTCAATTTGTTTATCTATTAGTAACGATTACAAATTTTCTGCATCAATTTTTTAAATAAAAATTTCCAAAAAAGTGATTTTCTTTCATGATAACATTTATTTCTAAATGTTTCTAAACGTTATTGATTCTGTTCTTAACATTTTCTTGCACTATATTTTGTAAACTCTTCTACCCGTTTAAAGAGACGAGTACGGACAAAAATAACGGCACCGACAATAACATTTCGTGGAAATTTTTTTATGATTTTTGATTATGAAAAATTATTTTAGGAGAAAATTAAAAAAGATTTCAAATCTTTTCCTGAAATTTCGAACAAGAACGTAGAAAACTTAAAAGCAACATTTTTTATTTTTTCAAGACTGCAAAATTTCAGAAAAAAATTCAAGTATGTTTAAGAGATATTTACTAGTATTAAAAAGATTTAAAAAATTTTAATTTGAGAATATTTCAAAAACTTTAACACAAAATGTACATTTTTTAAGATTTCACAAAAAATAGAAGCAATGGCTTTTTGTTTTTGAATATCAATTCTAAGAAAAAATTGAAAAATATTTAAAAACATGTGAAATGATTTCTTAAACTTTTAAAAAAGAATGTGCAAGATTTCTAAGGCAAAATTTTCAGTTTTGCAAGATTACCAAATTTTAGAAAAAATTCGAGTAAGTTTAGGAGATATTTAGAAACTTTGAAACTATTCAAAAATGATTCAAAATTTGTACAGGTTTCAAGAGAGTGAAAAATTTTTCTTTAGATTTCTAAGAAAATTTAAAATTATTTTTTATTTTGAAAAATTAATTTTCAAAGAATATTTAAAAAGATTTCAAAAAAAGAAGAATCTTGAAGATTTTAAGGCAATTTTGTAAGATTTTAAAATACTTTTAGGAAAAATTCGAATCATTTTAAAAGATATTTATAGAAGGTTTAGAAGTTTTAAAACGATTCTAAAATAATTTAAAATTTGAAAAGATTTTCACGAAACTAAAAAAAAAAATCGATTTTTGAAGATTTTGAAAAAATTGGAAAGCTTTTTAGGAATTTTGAAATGTTTCAAATAATAAATTATTCTTTCGATTTATGGGAAAAATTCCAATGATTGTTTATTTGAAAAAGTTAATTGTAAGAGAAAATTGAAAAAGATTTCAAATTATTTCCTGAAATTTCGCAAAAGAACGTAGAATTTGAAAAGATTTCAAAAAAACTTGAGACAAAATGTAAGTTTTTAGATATTTCGAAAAAAAATTTAGAAGCTTTTTAATAGCGTTGGAAGGTTTTAAGAGAATAAAAAATTTTTCTCAAAATTCTTGGGAAAATTTGAAATGATTTTTCATTAAAAAAAAATTAATTTTTAAGGAAAATTTGGAAAGATTACTAAAAGTGTCGAAAAAAATATTAAATATATATTAAAGTATTTTAAAACTGGGAAAGATTTCCAAAATTGTATCAAATATTTTCTAGGTTATTTTTCGACACATCTGGAATCTTCAAAATTGTTTTTCAATTTTTTCAAGAAACTTAGGAAAAATACATTTACATGTAGAGTAAAGGAACCAATTGCCGAAAGGTGCACCAATTGTCGAGGATCGACAGATATTTTTATTTAATGATAAATAGTGAATTATATTGAAAATTCTAAAAAAATTAATATTATAATAATGCAGATACTCAAAACTACAAACTCTAAGTAACTCATGTTTTTAGATTTGAAATTCATTCCGAATTTAATATCTATAATAGAGTCCCTCATGAAATTGAAGGAGCCATTTGCTTAATATTTTAGGTTGGCTGGATCAGAAATTTTAAAACACAAATTTGTTTACTTTTTGGGTTATTCTTTATATTTAAATGCTACTTTAATGATTAGGATTAATCTATCTTTTCGTCAAATAATTATATTATTTGGAAAATTGCATTTAGTGTTTGTTAAAAATAAATCATCGGTTAACTGGGGACAATGTTTGGCAAAGCTTCATATTTCGATGACCCACCTCGAGAAATGGTGATATCGATTTTCTCGTTTTTGCCCCATTTGTCGATAAGTATAAATATTGGGCTAGGCAGGTTATGTTAATGGCAGTTAAAGACTTGAGAGAAAACTTTATACATTTTTGAAAAGGGTTCTAGCACTCGAGCGATTGGTAAATGCACCTCGAGAAATTGTGTTTTTGACACATTTAACTTTTATCACAATTTTGTTTTCACATCCTAAATTTATGAAAGAAAATACATACGGAGATGAAAGTTTAATAAATTTACTGTCTATCCAAATAAGTTTCAAAGTTGTAAAAGTTTTCATTTGTAAGAAAGTGGATAGTCAAAGTTTAAGGTTATCTGTATCTTCGGCAATTGGTTTCTTCACCCTATAACTTTAAAAACAAACTAGTAATATTATTTTTCTTGTTCTCAGATCTCAGAATCTAATTTTAGATCAAATTTGAGTGTTTAAAAACTTTTAACAAATAAATAGTTATTCGAAATTTTTATTTTGTATTAAAAATTATTTTTACCCTCAAATGGAAAAAATACACAGCGCGAGATTGTATATATGCTAGTGATTCTTAAAAGTTGAGGAAATTCTGAAGGTCTAAAATTTTCAGTTACTGCTGAACACGTTCGAATAGATTTAAAGTGGGTCAAATTGGTTTGAAAATGTTTGGAAAGATCCTATTCGGTGATCTAGCTCAGACATGTAAAGTTGTCCAAAAGGCTCTAAGAAATTTCGAAAAGATCCAAAAGACTTCACGAACATCCGAATGAGTTTCAATTTGTCCCAAGTGGTTTAAATTATTCTGAAAACGTTCAGCAAGATCCTAACCGGTTCAAAAAGGTTCTAAGTTATGAAAATCAATCGTGAGTGTTTTTTTTTAATTCATCGAGTTCTTAAGTAGTTCAGACAGGTTCAAAGTTGTGCTAAACGCTTTGAGAAGTTTTGAAAAGATCCACAGTAATTCGAAAACGTCACAAGCTGTTTGAATTACTTCAGATCTTCCAAATATTTCGCAAACTTTCGAACCAGTTCAAAGTTGTGCTAAAAGCTCTAAGAAGTTTTGGAATATTCAAAGTAGCTTAAAAAGGTCCAAAGCTGTTTCGATTACTGTAGGAATATTTCATAGTCTTCCAAATATTTCACCAGTCTCCGAACAAGTTTGAATATATCCCAAGTGATTCAAAAGATTAAAAAAAAGTACGAACAGGCCCTCAACCGTGAAAAAGGGTCGAGATAACTCCCAAAATGTAAGAGCAGTAAAGAACGCTCTTAGAATAAGCTCTGGAATAAAATGTAACCCAAAAATGATAATCTGGTACTCGATTTCACTTCCAATTCGAAAGCCTTCTTCCGATCAAACACGTCACAGAGGACATGGTCCGGGAACGTTGTTTCAGTCATCGAAAGCAGATTGGATGGAGCATCAGAGCTACTTGCCGTGTGACAGGTTCCTTGGGATTCTAGCTCAGGCGAAAGTAAAAATCAAATGAAAAAATAACGGGGTTTTAACTCGAGAGTCGAGACGAGAATCGGACTACTCAAGTGGTGACAAAATCCCATCGACAATTAATGAGCGTAGAGGATTCTGTAATAGAAGGACCCATTACTAATTAACGAGGTAGTGCAGGTCGGCCCACTTACCCACTAACGCAAAGCGCCATACCATCGCATCCGCGGCCGCAGTTCATTGCCAGTCTCGTCGACTTCTTTGCTATGCTGGCATTGCTGGTGAGATGAGACACCCTCCAGGTCGCTATCGTGCCTGGATATCGTGACAAGGAAGGAGAGAGCTTGTCGAAAGGATCCAAGAAAGAGGCAAAATCCATGCAAAGAAAGATCCGACGGCTCTTTCTCTCTCGTTCTCTCCCGCCGCTTAACTTTCTCCATAACAAGTACCGTACGTCTACCATCTGTGTTGCTGGTACCGATGCCGATGGCATGATCTCGTGGCCAGTGGATATATTATGGCGGTCATGACCTTCGAAACCGAGACCTTAACTTAAGATTTCATTAATAAGGTCAAATTATAAATTCAAATAGAAGCATCCAAATTTATATTTTCAGCTTCCTTGTGTATCAACGGTTCCATTGCAACTCTTACAAGGTGAGGATTCTTCACTGAAAATTCAATTTCAAAATCTGTGTTTCGAAGATTTGGGTTTTTAAGAGTGGAACTTGAAATATATCATAAGGGACAGGAAACAAATGTGGATCGGGATTCCAAATGTAGATGAGTGTTTCTCCACGCTGTTAATTCATATATTTATTTTTTTTTAATGGCAAATGTGTAGTGTAATATAAAGTTAACCATTTTCAGGAACCATATATCAAATAATTTCCATATTTATACAATAATAAGCACTGATCCACATTCTGTTCCTCTGCCTTATATGAAAGGATTAATTTGATATAATTTTTCTGTAGCCTCTGATGAGAAATAGTTTATTGGTTTCTATAAGGGTCCATCCATAAATTGTTTAACAGCTTTTTTTGGGGGGAGGGGGTTCAGAAAAATGTTACGATATGTTACATGAGGAGGGGGGTTAATCGTTACAGTTATGGAATATTCTCAACAATTGTTGATTTAAATTAACCTTACAGGAAATCCATGTATCCAAAATCATAGTATAACGCAGACTTAATGCTCTTTCATATTTCTTGGTTGAAAATGCAACTGTTTTTTGTACAAATTTAATATTTTTTGTTTGAAAATTCAATCATTTGGTAGAGAAATCATCTTTGCATATTGAAAATTCAATTATTGGGTTAAATTTAACTACTGAGTTACATTCAACTATTTTGGTGACAATTTCATTATTTTGTTGAAAATGCAACTGTTTTTCAGTTTTAAAATTTCATATTTTCATATTTTTTGGTCAAATGATTCAAATATTTTATGGAACATTCTTCTTTTTGAATAGAAAAGTCATCTTTTTCATAGAAAACTCATCTTTCTAAGTTTAAAATTAAATTATTTAGTTAAATTCAACTATTTTGTAAACAAATTAATTATTTTGTTAAAAATTCAACTGTCTTCTGAAAAAATCGTCGTTTGGGCTTGAAAATTAAAACTATTTAGTTGAAAAAGCAACTTTTTTGATTGGAAATGCAACAGTTTTGGTTGAAGTTTATCCTTTTTTGTTTGAAAAATCAACCATTTGGCTGAAAATTCCACTATATTGTTAAAAAGTAATATTTATTCGCCAAAAGTTACACTCTTTTATTCAAAATTCTTCTTTTTGGATAGAAAATTCGTCCTTTTGATTTAAAATTAACCTTTTTACGTAGGAAAAGTACTTATACTTCATCTTTCGATGCTGGAATTCAACTTTTTCGTTGGAAATGCAACTGTTTTTAGTTCAAATTCAATCTTTTTTGTTAGAAAATTTCACCATTTAGTTGAATATTCAACTATTTGATTATATTAAGTAATCTTTCTTAGCTAAAAATTCATCTTTCTTGGTTGAAAACTCATATATCTTTGTTGAAAATGCAATAGATTTCGACATTTTCGTGAAAAATTACCCTGTTTTCCCTGTTTGTAAAGCATTTTGGGCTGCGAAGTCTGTATAAGTGTATAGCGTTCAAGTTCAGTCGTTACAATAAAAGATTGTGATAATGTTATAAAGACTTCTCTGTCTGTATTTAAATGGAATAGTATTTTATTTTTTTTTTTCGTCATTCTGTAGAAAAATATCCATGAAACAAAACTTTTTAAACAATTTTTTCAGTCACTAATTCAACATTTTTTGAGTTTATCGGGCTTCGCACTTTTTACTAATACACACTATTTACTAATACAAAAAATTAAATAACTTCTAACTTCTAATTATTTGGTAATATATAATCTAATTAATTGGTAATAAAAATAAAATAGAACAATTTGTTAATTTTTTTTTCATTAATATGAATGAATTGGTTCATAGATTTGATATCATTTGAATTAATCCAGATTCTAAAGGGACCGCTGACCATATTAATCTGAAATCCTAATTGGCTCAGAAATACACAAATTTAAATATGAATGAATAAAAAGATCAGATAGTGTTAAAGATATAAAAAGTTCCAAACTAGTTAACAAAGGCCAAAATTTGTCCAAATTTTCCTAGGAATGTTTAAAAAGATCCGCACGTTTCCAAGGTAATTAAAAGAAGAAACAAGTTTCAAACGTTTTTGAACTAGTTAAAGCAAATCAAAAATGGTCGAAGTTCATCTAGAAGGTTTAAGAGACACTGAAATAGACTGATACAGAACATTCTAAAGTTACTAATCAATTCAAATACACCTGAATAATTTAAAAGGGATCATCTTGAAATAAATGTATAGAATAATTCCAGGCCTGAATATGATAACCTTTCTATAGTCTATAGTCAGAAATGAATGTACTTTCTTTACACGATACTGGGAACCTGCGAGATCTCAGAAGGTCTGACCTTAAAATCATCTTCCGGATTTATAGTACCT
The DNA here is from genome assembly GCA_932195095.1 of Andricus curvator. Taxonomy (NCBI): domain Eukaryota; kingdom Metazoa; phylum Arthropoda; class Insecta; order Hymenoptera; family Cynipidae; genus Andricus; species Andricus curvator. Next base: position 408,057 of record CAKNYM010053305.1, on the reverse strand, counting down.
ATGCCTCAGGAATGGAAAGTGGATTTTCATTGACACTTTTGGGTGTAATTTGTTTTTATTAGTTTTCACATGTGTACTTGTTTTTCAAAAATGAGAAAATAAAAATAATGATCACAGTTTCAATAGTCCATATGGTGCTGAAAATATTGTACAAAGGCCAAAACGGCCCAATAGGGTTCTCAATTTTGAAAAAGTTCTCAAGAATTGTAAGAGATTCTGAACTGTTGATAATGTATTACAATTTTGTATCAAATGATGAAAAAATCAAAACTTTATTTTTATAATTACCCGAATTAATAAAAAATAGTCTGGATTGATCTGAAAAGGTTCTAACTAGACCAGAAAGGTCTAAAGTTGTCTAAAGTGGTTCAAAATATTCTGAAGGGATTCTAAACATTTATAGGAAGTTCGAAAAGTGTTTACAAAGTTCCAAACTAATCCAAATTTGTCCTGGAAGATTCAAAAAGATTCCATCGTTTTTGGAAACGTAAAAATTGAATCCGGACCAATCACACAGATCCGAATATATCCAAAAAGGTCCAAAATAATCTGAATTGATCCGGAAATGTCCAAAGCATTTCAAAAAATAACAAAGTTATATTAATTAGTTCAAAAATATCTTTTAGAGGTTTCAAAGATTTAGAATGTCCCGAACTAGTTCAGTAAGTTCTAAAATGGCTCAGATTGATCTAAGAATGTTCGAAAAGATTAAATGTGGTTCAAAACTGTCAAAAGTTATCCGAATTGATTTATCCATATTTATAAATGTCAAAAATAATAATAAAACTGACAATGGTATAAAAGATTAAAAGTTTTACAATTCAGTAAAGTAATATTTCCGTCGTTTTCAGGCAAAAATTCTTTCCTGATAATAAACGGTACTCGCCATATGAGGGGCTCCAGACGATCTGACCTTAAAATATCTTCCGGAATTATAATGAAACACGAATGGAAAGTAGACATTGATTTACATAGCAGGGTACTACTGACAAACGGCATTTGAAAAAACTTTAAAACTGTATTTAATTTTCAAGTCAATCTGTTCTGAAAATTTTTACAACTTATAAAGAATGCTGAAATTTGCACAGTAGTATTGGAGAAGTTTATTAATTGCAATTTTATAAACGAGAGAGATGAAACTTTCACTGAGCGCTATGATGATTATTTTTCACTATCATCCATGAGATGTAGACTTGTAGAGTTCGAGGAGAATAATCGAGTACGCTTTTTCACTTTTTGAGTTGTAAGCTTCACAGATTACCTGTGAAGCTTTTCTTTAAATTCAAGATTTTCTGAAAATGAATTGAAGCCTGAAGATTTCAAAATATAAACTTCCTTATAAATCCGAAACTAAAAGATTAAAAAATTCTACACATTCTTTTGAAAAAAGCTTTCTTTCAGTTCATAAAGTCCAAAATTTATTAAAAAACTATTCGAAGAAATTTTTATTTTTACTTAAGTTATTATACATATGTTAAATATTTTGTAACTTTTTAAGAAATATATAGTTTCTAATAACTTGAAATTTGATCAAGTTTCTCATTTATTTACTCTTTAAAGAAAATTTGCATCCATTTAAAGCTTTTCGAAAAATCGTTTAAATATCAACTTGTTACGTAAGTTAGGAATTTAGAAAGCAGTGAAAAGCGAGAGATTATTACTAGAGAAAAGCCATAAGAACAGAAAATTTATTGAAATTTAATATTTGCAAACGTGAAATTGTTATTAGTGGTAATATACAAAACAGTGATTTTCATGAATTAACAGATACTTACGAATAGTAAGATTATTACAAAATCACTAGAAAAAAATGCACAATGTTACTGCAACAAAATTTATGTGTGTGTGTGTGTGTGTGTGTGTGTGTGTGTGTGTGTGTGTGTGTGTGTGTGTGTGTGTGTGTGTGTGTGTGTGTGTGTGTGTGTGTGTGTGTGTGTGTGTGTGTGTGTGTGTGTGTGTGTGTGTGTGTGTGTGTGTGTGTGTGTGTATAAAAGGGTTAAAAAACCACCGCAGGGTCCCACTGAGAGCAACTGCCATCTAAATAATGACACCTGCTCGCAATAGAACCGCGGTAAATCACACTTATCGCCACGTCTTTGGGGACGGGGGGGGG
>CAKNYM010053305.1:388158-405844 GCA_932195095.1 Andricus curvator | reverse complement strand
ATTATTTTGAGCTAAAAAAGACAAAGATCGTACTACGCGTTTTTTGAGAAAAAAGAGTTTTTCATTTTTAGCTATTAAAAATCTTAGTTTTCTCGAAAACGACGCAAAACATCAATAGCAGTTCACCGTTCAAAATTGTTTCCCTTCCTAAAGTTGATAAAATTATACCCTTACCAGATGTTTATCCTGTATAATTCAAAATTTTTTTCAAAAATGATAGACAAAATCAATAAAAATCAACTAAAATAGCATTTAATTTAAAGAACTTTAACATATTATTTTAGTTCATTTACTATGTCAAGAACATCTACCATGAGATTATTAAGGTTCCTGAACTTCAAAGTGAAAAAAATTGGTTTTTATCTCTATAGTTGAAGAAATATAATTTTTAACGATTCAAAATCTCATTTTTCTCGAAAACTAACCAAAATACGAATAGCAATTCATAGTTCAAACTAGTTCCCCTTTCGGAAATCTATGAAAATGTACCCTTACCAGATGCTTATCTTGTGTATCTTAACCAAAATTTTCAAAAAAGATAGAGAAAATCAATAAAAATAGACTAAAATAGCATTCAGCTTAAAGAACTTTAACATTTTGTTTTTTAAAACGTCTGTTTTTAGTTCACTGCCTATGCAAAGAACATGTTCCATGAGATTATTAAAGTGCCCGAGCTTCATAGTAAAGAAAAATTGGCTAAATTTTTTTGATTTTTTTTTAAATTTTTTATTAAAAAAAAGAATATATACGTCTGATAAGGGTACATTTTCATAGATTTTAGGAAGCGGGACAATTTTGAACTATGAATTGTTATTCATATTTTGTTTAGTTTTCGATGACAATGAGATTTTGAATCGTTAAAAATTATATTTATTCAATTTTAGGGATAAAAACCAATTTTTCTTTCCTTTGAAGCTCAGGAACCTTAATTATTATTATTATTATTATACCATTAAGCCATTTCCCTTTCGGGGTAGGCGAGACTTGCTCGGTTGGAGAATAGTAGTGTGCATATGGGTATATAGGTATAAGGTAGGTAGGAATATAGTTATGAGGTGGATAGGTATATAAGTGTTAGGTATATATATTTTAGATTGATCTGGAATTCTCGTGTTATTTATTTAAATGACACGTTTACTCCGCAACACTGCTCCGACCCAGGTTGCTGATCAATCTCTCTAGCGATCACCCCAAGTGAAGAGCCTCACAAAATTGTTAAGTATGGTTCTCCACTTGGGCCCATTAGTATCCAAGATCTTTGTTTCAGGCGTCATTCATTCTACTGTCACTCTGTTTACAAACTATTTGTCGCCACACTTTTCTGTCCTGGCATACTACTCTAGCTTCCTTCACGTCCATGCATTTTTTCATGCAAGCTCTTGTGTTCCTATGGCTTCTTATGTCTCTACGGATTAATGTCTCATTTACAGATTCTAACCATTCTTTCGGCGGTCTACCTCTGGGCATTCTGCCATTTACTTTACCTTTATACACTTGTTTGGTCAGTCGTTCATCTTTCATTCTTTCAAGATGTCCGAACCATCTTAACTGATTTCTTTCACATGTGTCAACTATTGTCTCTTTTGCACCACATTCTTTGAGGATTGTCTCGTTTCGGACTTTGTCCATTAGTGTTTTCCCGCATATTATGCGCAGAGGTTTCATGCCGATCGCGTTAATTTTACTCCTGTCCTTTTCTTGACAGGTCCATGTCTCGCTACCGTATAGTACAGTCGGTACGAATATAGAATTGTGTATGGCCATTTTAGCTTTTTTTGATATGTTTTTATTTGTTAGGATGGACCCTGCTCTACCCATAACCTGTTTACCCTTATTTATGCGCCTATCTAACTCCCCATCTATTTTTCCGTCGCTAGTGAATAGACTACCTAGATATACGTACTTGTCAACTTGCTCTAATCTCTCATCATTTAGGACAATGTTGCACATTGTTTTCTCACTCTTTCCCTCAAACACCATGATTTTTGTTTTATTTACGTTAATTTTGAGTCTCATGTCCTTCATTGTTGTATGAAGTTTATTCAACATTCTTTGCAAGTCCTCGACTGATTCTGCCATAACAATCTTGTCATCTGCGAAAGCTAACCCACGTACCTTAACTGTTTGGAGATCTACACCTTCTTCGTCGAAGAGTGCAGTTCTTAGACACTTATCCATGAATATGTTAAATAGCCACGAGGACATAACGCATCCTTGTTTCACGCCTTGCGTAATATCGAACCAGTGACTCAGTTTCCCGTTTACCCTTACGCTCGCTTTACTACTTGTATATAATCTCATAAAAAATGTTCTTTTAACATAATAACTTTATAGATTTTAGGAAGGGAAACAATTTTGAACTATGAACTGCTATTCATATTTTGCGCCGTTTTAGAGAAAAATGAGATTTTTAATAGCTAAATATGAAAAAATCTTTTTTCTCAAAAATGCGTAGTACGATTTTTTTCTTTCTTGGCTTAAAATAACCGGGGGGTATCCCCGAAACACGTACAAGAGAGAAACTGGATGTGCAAGTACTTTTGTGTTGAACTTAATCGTTTTCCAGTTCCTACCCAAAGCTATTTTGTTCTGCTCTCAGAATTTTTTTTTATTTATCAATTTAATCTGAAGTCAAAAAATCTTGCGATGAATATTTCAATAAAAAAGATTAAATTATTCACTAATAATATAATAATATAAGAAAGCTTAAAAAATAGCTTAAAACATTGCACCAGATGTAATAAAAAATAAAGTAAACCAATTTAAACATTCAAAATTCATCTGTTTGATACTAAAAGAAATCATAAATTGTTCACCTGTAGCGCATTTTATGACAATATTTAGTGATAGTGAAATTACCAATTGTCTGGGAACATTAACCTGAATGACCTTGACTGTGGTTTTCGCCAAGTTGCCATGTTATAAGTTGCGGTTAAACTACAACTTATGGCTCAAGTTCTAGTCATTACAAACTTTTTTAAATAAGGTTCAATGTACACTTTCACTACCGCTAATAGTTTCTCATTTCGTATAAATAAATTCGTATAAATATCAAATTTTAATTATTTTTCATCATTTGATTTCTATGATACAAAATGTAAAAATAAACTCAAACACAAAATTCTTAGAAACTTAAAAAAAGTTTGAACTCCAAGAAACAAAAACGACTAATTTTATTTCGGACAAGCAGCCATGCAAATCAATGCAAATAAATGTAAATATAAAATGTTAAGTTCGTATATTTATAATTTATTGTTCATAAGGTATGGTAAATTAATTATTTAAAAGTTATAGGGATAAGTTAGAATTTTTTATTTTAAAAAACAAAAAAACGCATGTTCGTTTGTTTTCCATTGTTACCCTAGTGGTTTGAAACTTGTCCAAATTTAATCATTTTTGGTTCCAAAAGTTAAAATTTTTTTTTTAAATTTCAAGAATTTCATTATCAGGGTTTAATTGACCCCCGAACTTATTTTTCAAACAAAACAGAAATATTTAATTCTTCATATTAATTTTCTTTTGCAATAGGAGTATTTAACAGTTTTCACATTTTTCTACCTCTTCCACAAAAAGTTGCTTTTAAGCATGACCTGGCCTGGAAATATCCGCGGAATTTCTACAATGAACAATTTGAAAAGTAAAAAAAATGTTTCTCCATAATTGTCTCATTTCTCGAGTTCTTGATCCTTAACATTGTGCTAAAGTGTGCCGCACTTGGGATTACGTGGATTACGTCGTTATATAGTGGACACGTCAAAATTAATCGAGTGGACAGGAAATCGTAAATGGTGATTGAAGCTGTCGCGCAACATGCGTGCAAAGATTAGCTTTCGCGAAGGAAGTAATTCACGATGAATTGGCAAACACTTATGAGTGCAACAAGGCAAAGTCGGCCAATTAATTAGGCGCTTAATGCAACTTTTCAGGCAATGGCTGTGAATCGTCGGATCAAATTGTGAAGTTTCTTGCGAAAAAAGGAGAGGATTTAACGGTGAAATTTTGCTATTTACGAGCGGCCTTAATGATATGAAGGATTTGCACTTATTGCAGTAAGCCATCTGTCTGGCCAATGAAATCTGTCAGAAGGAACAGGCCTTGATTACATCTTTGATTTCCCTCTTCATGTTTCCGTTTTTTGGTTCAGTTTTTCCAGATACCTTCATCCTCAAGAATTTAGCTGTTTTTACACTTTCTTGCGATGATTCTTAAAATTGTGAAAGGGGCCACACATAAATTACGTTGCCTTTTTTGGGGGCGGGGGTCATCAATTTTTCTATGCTGTTAAACATGGGGGGTACATGGTCAAAAAAATTTCTTACGTAAAGTTTTTTTTCAAGTCTGCTTGTGAAATTATCAACGCCCCCCCCCCCCCCATATAAGATACCGTGAGAATGCTCTGAGTTGAAAATGTATCTAATATAGTTGAGGATTCAAGCATTTTGTTGAAGTTTCTTTTTTTTTGTTGAATTTAACTGTTTTTTATTTAAAATTGAAATCTTTTTTGGTTGAAGTATCAACTATTATAATTTTCGTTGAAAATTCATCTTTTTATATTCAAAATTCAACTTCTTGGTTAAAACTAGAACTCATATATTTAGTTTGAAATTGATCTCTTTGATTGTAAATTGAACTATTTCGTGGAAAATTTCTTCTTTTTTTTGTTAAAAAATAAATATAAAAATAAATTAAAATCAAATAATTACATTCAGAGACTCTTAAATTTAAGGTTGAGCGTATTTTCATTTGTCTCAAAAAGAATCTTTTCGTGATCTTTTCACAGCAAACATTATTCAACTGCGACAAACTTCATCTAATCTACCAGCCAAATAATTCTGTTTGTTTTAAAAAAAAGACATTTACGTGATTCAAAACAAAACACGCAAGAGGACAATGCTTTTGTTTCAAGACAACTTTTCTCTGAGTGTACATTCATTATTATTACTCAATTAAATTCATCACTTTGATTGGAAACTTTGTTGAAATTTTATTTTTATTTTTAAAAATAAATATAAAAATAAATTTAAATTAAATTCTTTAAATTAATTATTATTAGTATTATTTAACTAAATTCATCTCTTTGGTTCAAAATTCAACTTTTTTGTACAACATTTCTTTTTTAATTGAAAAATATTTTTTTTAATGAAAATTAAACTATTCCATTTTTAGTTTAAAATTGATCTTTTTTAGTTTCAAAGTTCAACTATTTGGTTGAAAATTAATATTTGTTGAAAATTTGTCTTTTTTTGGTAGAAAATAAATCATTATGGTTGAAAATTCAACTATTTGGTTAAAAAGTTACTTTTTTTGTTGAATGTTCATCTTTTTGGCTTGAAATTTCAACATTTTGGAAGACATTTTTTTCTTTATGGACTAAAAAATCTTTCTAGGTTGAAATTTTATCTCTTTTGGTACCAATTTCATATTTTTTATTAAAAACCAAACTATTTGGTTGAAAATTAATCTGATTTGGTTGAGAATTCAATTAGTTTGTTGAAAATTTAACTATTTGGACAGAACATTCAACTATTCGGTTAAAAATTAACTTTTTTGTTTAAAATTCATATTTTAGTGTTGAAAATTTAACTCTTTTGATGAAAATGCATTTTTTGGTTGAATTCAACTGTTTATTATGATTTCAAATAAAAGTCTTTCTTGGTTGAAAGATCAACTATTATTTATTATTGTTATTATTATTATTACAAATTCTACTATTTGGTTTGAAATTTAACTCATATTTTTCATTATTTTAGTTGAAAATTCATCTCTTTCACTGAAAATTAAGCTATTGTGTTGAAATTTTTTTCGGTTAATCAATAATTTTTTTCATTGAAAATTTAACTATTCCCTTTTATGAAAATTTATCTTTTTAGTTGAAATATGAACTATTTTGTGGAAATTTTATTTTAAAAAATTTTCAATTCATCTATTTGATTGCCAATTCAACTACTTCGTTGCAAGTTAAACTTCTATGTCAAAAGTTTAATTTTTTGGTTAAAAATTTGTATATTTTGTGTAAAAATAATTTTTTGTTATGAAAAATAATTTTTTTGACTAAAAATTTAACTATTTCATTTTTTGTTACAAATTTATATTTTTTGACTGTAGATTTCATCTTTTCGTTTAAAAATTCTACTCTTTGGTTGAAAATTTAACTATTTTGTCGAAAATTCGTTTTTATTTATTAAATATTAGTTTTTAACTGAACATTTAATTATTTCATTTTTTGTTGAAAATGTAACTATTTTGTTGAAATGTGTGTTGGTTAACATTAGTTTTTAACGGAAAATTGTACTATTCCGTTATTTGTTGAAAGCGTTTTTTTTTTTCTGAAAATGCAACTGTTTGGGCAATGTGGCACACGGGGTAATGTGGCACATGGGGTAATGTGGCGTCCGGGGTAATGTTGGCTATAGTTCGTTTTAAAAAGTAACCGACCCATCACTGTTCTGTTTACATAATGATTATAAATCTATAAATAAAACAATTAAAAAAACAAGTCGCTATCGATTTGACTAAGGTTTGGAACATTGTGTTTATCATGGTTGATGCTTCATAATCTCTTATGAAAACTGAAGTAAATACGCAAAATATTAAGTGCACCTGTAACTTAAGCAGAAGAAAAGTCGTACGGACCATTAAAATAAAATTTTACTTTCGAGATAATTTTGCGAACAAAGTTAGGGAGGTTAATTCGGTGAGACAATTTCTAACAATTGAAATGCTAGCACTTTACGTCTGATAAAAACTATAATAATTAACTTGATTAAACTGAGAATTTAATAAATCAAAGTTTATTATGAACGAAGAATAGCACACTCAACTCCAAATAGAAATACTAGTTTGTGCAAAATGAGAATGCAATATTTTGCTATTGATATTGGTTCAGCAGATGCTAATAAATTGAAAGATATGAAGAAGGCAAGAAATATTAATAAGCTCGGCCTTTTCTCTTAGATGCGAAGCTAAAATATCAGAAACTATCTATTTATCACGATAAGATGATCGCTCAAGACTATCAGTTTGAATTACTTTGTTAGCAACAGCTTTTTGTAGTAAACTATTTATTATTATAGTATTATATAAAAATTAGAAACATTAAAGAACTGTAGTTATTATCAGGTACATCGTAGGTACATATTTATCTAATCCTCTAAATAATGAAAGAATTGAAAGTTGCTACAGAGCATCTCACGTCAGCTTCGGTCTCGTTACGCACTAAAGGCGAGCAAATAAGTAGAGTAGAAGAGTCACTGATTGCGCTAAGTTTACGTGTAAAAAGTGGTCTTATTTATACTCAAATATTTTCACTCAAATGTGCAAATCGTGTTCTTCAATTATTCCCTGTCACTAATTGAAGCAGGGAAATCTAGACGGTGCTAATTCTACTTCTTGACAAAATTGAGTTTTCTTTCTTTTTTTCTGTATGAATACGGACGATACAATATTTTCAGGATCTAAGAAAAATTTTTTCTTGTCTCAAGAAAATTTACTTAAATGAAGATAATCAAATTTCTTCCCCCAGTACATTTTCTTGAGACAAACAATATTTTCTTAGATAAAGAAAATGTATCGTTCGTATTTGAAACGATATTTTCTTGATTCAATGTTAATTCTTTTTCCGCGTACTTTCTCGCATTTTCACACCTCAGTGAAGAAATAATGTTTTGCAATTATTTACTCAGTAATAAAATTTATACAAATATTTAAAAATTTTAAAGAATTCAAACAAAATGTCCTCATACTACTATTTGTTTATGAAATAATAAAACATGTGTATTTCAGCTGATTTTCTTAATGATTTATGTACTATATTTATTTATAATACCAGGGAAAGCTGAACGGTGCTAAGAAACCCACTTTTTTCTTTAGATTTTTACATGAACATGTAGCGCCATATATTTGTTCACATAATGGTTATTAAACTGATCCATCCACCTGCATAAAAAATGTACTCAATCCATTGTAAATTGTTCCTCTAGAAAGTTTTTTTGATTCTCCTGTAAAATTAGGTTGACTAGGACTTAGCACCGTTTAGATTTCCCCGCTTCAATTATAATCATTTAATTAGATTCTGATATTAGAATTTTCGACTAATGAGTAATTGTACTATAAAACTGTACTAAATTTACAAATATGTGTCTTGAAAATTAGACTATTTATTTTATAAACTCAGAGCATTGCTTGCTGAAGAAGCAAGATTAGCAGACCATACACATGCTACATGAAAATGAGAACTGCAAGCTATTTGTATAAATTAATTTTGTATCACGCTTCCTAGTGGGTTTGAGAAAACCAAGATGCAGGCACTCTTGCACTATAATTTGAAAAGTCGATTTGTAGTTGCTATACGAAAATTTAATCGAAAACAGGGTAACTTTCTAATATTCGAAAAAAAGTGAATTTTTTTTTATTTCAACTTGAATTCATCAGAAAGCTTATTATAATATAATAATAAAATATATTTAATAATATAAAATATATAGTAAATATAATATGTATAATATAATATTTTTTAATAATAATATATTATATATTATAATAACAGTAATCATAAGCTTCATGTTATTTCTAACGCATATGAAAATATTGATTAATTTAGTTGTTGAGCTTGTTATAATGAATTTTTACATTTCGTGAAAGAAAAACAATATTGATTTCGAACAAAAAAATCATGTAATTAAAATAATAATCACGATATTCTGTAAAATCAATATTTTCTGCGTTGTACATAACTGAAGATTTCCTTACTTTTAATAAAATTATGTAAATTATTGACAACAGGTCATTTGTAGAGAATTATTTATTTCCCGATGAACAAAATTATTATATGTTAACAATTAATGATTATGGGCATTGAATTATTAAAAATTGATGCCTCTAAAATTGAACTGTGCCTGGAATTTGAATCCTTCATAAATAAAAAATTCCTATGAAGCTAGTTTCTAAATAACAATTTTAAAAAAATAAATCTTTCAAAATCAAACAATTTTAATCGTAAAATTGAATGAAAAAGTGTAAAAAATCAATAATTTTATTGGTGAAATATTGAATTTATAAAGCAAAAATTTTTATTTGGCTTATTATCATTAATTTTTGCCAGATTTTGTAAGAAGCATACAAAGTACGTATTTCCACTTTAACTAAAAATCAGAAAATTTATATTTTTCAATACTGATGTTAATCAGTGACCCATTTCTAGTTATTTAAATCAGTAAAATTGCATTGTGTATCAGAGAAAATTTTTACTGATTTGATTCAGTGACCTATTTCTCACTGATTCAAATTTAGAGAGTTAACACTATTTAATTCGAAAAAATGTAAATTTAAATTTTCTAAATTATAGAACCCAAGCATTCAAATATAAGGTTTTGAAAAAATAACAATTTATAATTGAAAGCGTTTAAAATTGATCAATATTTAGAACTTGAATGTGGAAAATCGAATAATTCGAAATTATCAAGTTTTAAATATTCGTCAAAATTCACTAATTCAAAGTAATGCTTAATTCTATTGAAATATTTCAAAATTGAAAGCTTTAAAAAAATAATTTAAAATAAAAAAGTAAAAAATTGATTTTGAAAAAAAAATATTAAAAGATTTTAAAGTGCTGGAAAATTAACAATACAAATTTAAATTATTCCTAATTGTCAAATTAAATTTTGAAACTTAAAAGTGTCGGGTCTCAACTTGGATGCATCTGCTATTTTGAAATTTCTATGTAAATCTATAATAAAAAAAAAAGATTTTATAGATGAAATCATTTGAAAATTGGAAGTATGGAAAATTAAATAAGTCTGAATTATTTTTAATTCTTGAAAATTAAGTAAACGCACATTTAAATGATTTAGAATCTATAATGAGCCAGAATTTGAAGAATTAGAAAGTTGTAGGATCAATATTGAAATTTTGAATTCAGAGATTGTTCTGCTTGGACACGTGGAATGTTTAAAAGCCTCTCGTTTTATTACCGAAGTTAAGCAGTTCTTGTTTCGGTTATAATCGGATTGAGACCCTCGTACTAGACGGTAGTGTATTATTTCTCAGCTTTTGAGCTGATAAGTCACTCTTGAAGTAACACAAATTTTCTTGTTTTCTTGTTTCCTCTTCTCTACTGTCTGAACTGGTAACATAAATTATTATTAATTTTTTACTTTATGAGGAAAATAACTCTGTTAGAAGTTTATATATTTTAACATTTAGTCCAGCATTTTTTCAAATATTACTTCTGGAAGACTAATCTTCTAAATTTAATTATATAGTATATTATTATTCAGAACTTATTCAGTAATACTTGACAAGTTTTTAGCCCTTGATTCCACTTCTGAACGATGATTTTTTTGAATAGATTAGCGGCAGTAAGTTCATAAAAGCATTAACCCTTTGAAGGACATATTTATGTCTGGGTCGAATACCGGTTCACCTCGATATTGAGGTAGTGTCCTCCATTTCACAAAATGTAACCTTGTTAACCTAGAAATAAGAGGAATGGCCCAAGGCACTAAAATCTTGATTCATCTGAATCTGACAATGAAAGTTGATGATGGTCATTCCTACAAGGAAGACCACATAAAAAATAATAATTACACATTAAAACAAAAAAATGTATAATAATAATAACAATAAAAAACAGTCTTTAACTAAAGTCAATGCTCTTTAATTTGCAGATCAAGTAGAGTAGATCATTTTTAGGGCTTCAAGTGCTAAGAAATACAATAAGGTCTCATATGTCAACCAAGGGGAATATTTCAAATCGATAGAAACATTTGAGCACGTAGTCTAGAATTATTCTGTCAGAAAATATAATTAGGAATTTAATCACGCCAATTATATGCACTTGAATGATTGTCAAAATGTCATAATTGTGAAATAGGACAGATAATTACGCAGCAATTAGGATTTTTTTGCTTTCAATTCAATTATTTCTTAAACACAATCTAAATCTCGAATTAGGATCCTTGCTTTATGACCATGAGGTACTTGGATTGTAAGATTTTTTACTACATCTACTTTGTAAACAGAATAAAAATTACAATTTTAGTAACCATGAAAGTCAAAATGTCCCTGAAAATAAGTGAAGCATAAAATAAATTACTCGAGATCACTTCAAAACAATGACTTAAAAGGAAGGATCTTAAAAAGGAAATCAGGATAATAAAGAAAAAGTCAAAGAACTCAGATCTTACGAGGAAATTCTCATGATTTAGAAAAACAATTTTCAGACAAGAAAATATGAAGAGAAGATGATTAAGAAAATTTACTGCTTAAGTATAAAGGTCTAGCAAATTAAAAAAAGGATGAAACAAGATTTATAGGAAGTAAAGGATAAACAAGGGATTTAAATTATTTTGAACAAGGAAGGAAATACCCCACGGGATATTTTTTACGAAAAGTTTTCCTGCTTCTCAAATTAGCATTTTCATGTCTTGAAAACTCTATAGCGACCATAACTCGAGAAACCTGTTCTATATGAATTACATACTATATTTTCATTTTTTATATTTTATAACTTTGGTCCAAAATTATTATCTAGAGTTGCAAGGACAGTTTTGGTTTTATAAAAACTTCATTTTCATATTACTTCTTGTCTGAAATGATAAGAAACATTTGATCAGAATCATTAAACAAGAAATCTTGATTACTTATCAGATTGTGAGAAGTAGATATATCAAGATAACTAATCAATGATTAGATAAAATTGTGAAATGTGGGATTAACATCCCATAAATTTAGGATAATTGCACTAAAATATTCAACTTCCAATACTAAAAAAAAATATTTGCAAAAATATTTTGTTACCTCTATAGCAACCAAATCGTTTTTTTTTCTTCAAACCGACCATTTTTCTGAGTGAACCTAAAACCCCCGGTTGTAAATATAACACCTCGTCTTTACTATAAAAGCACGAATAAAAATCATTTAACATAAGGTTTGCCTATGTGTAATTTTACATTTTGTTTTTAGATTTATTTTTGTTTATTATTATATTTATTTGTTTTATTATCACGATTTTTGAAAACTATCACATTTTCACAAACTCTAAATGTGATTCCTGGCTCGAATTTGTATTCCTGGTTAATTCCCGATTTTCCCCAGTTTTATTTTAATTCCCGGCTATTTCTCGGTCTTCCCGGTTAGTAGACACCCTTGTAGAAATTACCAACTATAAAATTCTTACATCATCAATTTGCATAACTTATATAAATATTTTAAATAACAATATGAAGTGCAATTTCACAAATGACATACTTATAACTTGTCAAGACCCCATCAGGAACAGTAGTTACACCACATGATCTACGATTCCAAGGATGATTTGCGCAAATCAAAATCTATTTAGTTCCAGTTGACAATGCTTTCGTCTCGAATGCATCAATCTCCCCATTTCATATCCGCATGTCCCACAAGAATTTCAAAAAAATCTTAGGAGGCCATAGCTGACAAACTTAAGACCCAACGAGTTCTTATTTATATTATGAAACGAGATTACTTTTGTTACATACTCGCAACGTAATAGAAAATAAATTAATAAATTGAGATGCGCGAATGAAATAAATTACACTTTTAGATCTGAAAGCAAAATAAAGGACATAATCTTACATCATTCAATCCATTCTACAAAATAAAGAGGGGGAGTCATACCTACTCGATATTCGCTATAAAGTAAGAGCACCGTGTTTAAATTCTCATTCTCGCAAAACTATTCTCAATGTTCTCATAAATGTATTCCTATTACATTGAACATCTTTCCTTAAATGAATATCCTTGACATTATAAGTTGAAAATAGCAAAATAACCACAAGGTGAATATCTGGTCAGCCCAGGGACAAACTTTCTTTTGACCTTACGAAAATCATATCATTTTTTACTTTAAAAATCGATGAATATTGATGAAGGATTCCTGTAATTGATTCCTTTTGCTGAATTAGTGATATTTACCAAACTTTAAACTTGTCTCTAGAATAATCTGAAATCTATTAAATGGAATATTTTTTTCTTTTGCAGAAAAAATGGCTTCGGCTGCTGCAGAATTGGTGGCAGAAAGGGAGCTAGAGCCACGACATGAAATTATTAAGGACTCTAATAGGTCGTTTGTTGGGGCAGAAGGTCTCGTTCGGATGGCTTTGGAACAATATACTGAGATTTTAACAACAGTTTCGGACCCAAGAGTGAGTGATTGGCCCCTGATGAACTCGCCATTCCCAACCTTCGCTATTGTGCTCTTGTACCTCTACAGTGTGACGATCCTTGGTCCACGAATCATGGTCAACAGAAAACCCTTTCGTTTGAGGAATATTCTTGTTGCCTACAATGCTTTTCAAGTAGTATTTTCTCTTGGAATGATGTACGAGGTAATTATCCATTCATGTGATACGAAATTTGATTAAAATGATGCAACATACTTTATGTTTTATGAAGCTTCTTAAGCAATTAAGGTTTTAGTAGCCCTTCTCTTCTGGATGAAGAGGTATAAACGCATTCTTCAAGAGAAACAGAAATTAACAAGGTGCTATGTTTCATCCTGATCTTAAATATTTTAGAATTAACTTTTTACTTCTAATTTTTTTAATATAATTAGATCCATGAATCTTATGACAATGAAGTAAAAATGTTAAACAGCTTATCTCTATATTGCAATTAAATAGTTTTAAAAAAGAGTACTGTCAAATGGGGCTAAGCGGGACACACGAAATCTTGAATTTCGCGAATTATATTGAATCTCCTGATTGAAAAACGGGTGGTGACCCTGTAGAGTAAAGTGGGGCATACGAAATCTTCGCTTATCATGACTTGCTATTGCTTTGTTTGAATAAAAAAGTAGGCATCCCGCTTTAACCCACATGTCACGATTAGTTCCGTGTTATGGTAAATTTGAAGTTTTAAGTCACTTCTCATTTGTTTTGAATGTGAAGTATCACATTTAGAAAAATCGCTTTTTTGAATTAAATTGTTTATTTGGCTGCATTTTGTTTTAAATGTTAATTTTAATTTAATTTTAATTTTTAATTTTGTTTTAAATTTTTTTCAACGGCGATACCACGCTAAAAAAACAGTTCTCGTCAGATCACTGAAGTTAAGCAGCGTTGGGCGCGGTTAGTACTTGGATGGGTGACCATTCGAGAATACTGCGTGCTGTTGGCCCACCGTGGGTGTGGTGAGCCCCCACTTGTAATAGTTATTTACTACAAGAATCTATCCACCTAGAAACACTACCCAAATCGGGTAGTGTCACGCCTACCCTGAAAGGGAAATGGCTTAATGGTATACTTACTTGTTGATTTATAAATACAAGTTATGAGGGAACAAAATTTTGTGTTTAGTTGAACAAACTCGTTTTCTTTAATCAACCACATTCTATTATTGCAAGCAAACATTTTTCATGTGTAGGACCAAAATTGGTTGCATAAAACCATTTATCTTTACGGTAACTCCAAACATGCTTCAAAAAATGCAGCCATTAAAAAGACGATCTGTTTTTTTATTAATAATCTTCTATCGATTAAATATTAGTTTAATTTTTTATTTATTTAAATTAGTTATATCAAGAAGCTACATTTCATGTGTAAAGAATATTCTGCACTTTAATGATTTGGAAACTTTTACGCGAAAAGATGATGAAAGTGGTTTTTTTGTTAACTTAAATTATTTATTACAAAGCGAGATGGTAAGTTTTAACAACATTCAGCAGTTTCATAAACCAAATCAGCAAATTCGGTACATATTAAACCAGAAAGAATCTTCCATACAAATAAAACGTAATTTACTAAATTTTTAGTTAAATTATTTAAAAAAATATAATTAATTAATATAGATCGGAAAGTTATATGAGATATTCAAATGACATACTTCCTGGTTTTTCGAAAGGTATCGTTTTTAGTTGACCTAGAATTTTTTGTTTTTAATTTTTCTTAATTCTTATAAATTTCAATAGCTTTTCAAACACTTATCAGAATTGAAGACATTTTTTAAATTAAAATCAAAACAAAAAATCTAGACTCTGATGCTAATTTAATAAATCTTTAGAATTATGATACTTGGGTCCATTAAAAACGAAATCTCTCAAAAAATCAGCAAAGATGACATTTAACTATCTAATCTAACTTATTTTTATATCTATACTCTATTTATAATTATACAAAAAAATTTGTGCATTTCTGCTGTAAGAAAACCAATTCTTATTCAAGAATTGCCAAACCCCTAAAATTTCTAAAACTTGTTTTTATAGGCAATCGATTATTTTTACTTTAATAACTCAAGTTAATAACTCTTGCAACTTATAAGCCTTTTAATTAGAATATGCTGTATATATTTCAAGGGGGAAACCCTGTATTCTACCGTTTACAGCAAGAATTATATATTGGTTAGTTGAATTATTTGGTTTATAACAATAAAATTATGCAATAAATAAATAATAATTTTTTCAACAAATGTTTACATTTACGTTTGCAAAAATTAATATTATTCAGATCAAGAATTTAAAAAAAAATTATAGCTAATATTTTTATTACACGCAAAAAAAATAACCGAAAAATACATCTTGTTCTGTAATTTTGTTTCAAGATTTCTGTGGTAAAACTACGAAATTGTAAATTCTCATTGATTTTTTAAGAAACTTTCCCGTAAATGTATAAAATCTACAAACATAGCACGACGGTCCCCGTCCGATTATAACCAAGCCAAGCGCTGCTTAACTTCTGTGATCGAACGAGAAGCCTTAAACAACTCCATGTGTCCCCTTGGAACCCATTAAAAATATAAAATTTTCAAAATTCAAAAACAAACTTTATTGGAAATAAATATAGGGCGTACAGGGGAATCAAAAGAGGGCGTTAAAATGGTTTTAATTTGTAGTAAATAGGTTGTAAAAAAACCAAAAGATGTCAAAAATTAACGAATGTGGAACCAAATTTTTGACATGAGAAAAATAGAAAAATATCTGTGAATTTCTGTCAATAGAATGGGATTGAAAGCAGCATGTTGTATGGAAAGGAAACAATTTACAGAAAAAACAGGCGGCAATATTATGTATTTAATTTTTACAAAATCATCAAAGGCTTAATAATTGTATTTTTAAACTGATCTTGAACTCAGTATATCACGCAATGTCCCTTCTTTATCGCATATATATATATATATATATATATATATATACATCTTGATTTGTAAAAATTTATTAGTCAAAATCTCGCATCGACCAAAGGTTAGATTACAAAAATTTGCATATATATCTCGTAAATAAGAAATTCCAAAATAACGAAACTATGTGCGATGGAAGCCCTCCCGGTGAGGAATCAAATCCTCGCTAATCAGTTTTAGACCCTGTTTTTAAGTTATTCACAAATAATCTAAATCCAAAGATTCCGGGGCGAATCGCTGCAACTGAAATACATTGTAAATAAATTCAAAAGATGTTTTACATTGGTGAATAACGTTGAAAAACATACGTACAATGACTTTTTAATACTTATATATTAATTTAGTCAATAGTAACTAAATAATGTAAAAATAAAAAACAGGTTGTGTTCATATGTTGCAGCTAATTCTTGTTTCTTTCCTTGTTATTATTTTTTTTTGCTATATTCGATAAAAAGATATTTTAGTAAGCAGTTGCAATGTTAATATTAATATTTAATGAAGAAGTTGGGTTTTCACGTCTAAGTCATGATTTGTGAAACATTGTAGCGATTCACCCCGGTTGACGGTGTATATTATTTTTCCACCTAGGAAGTGCTATACACACACGTGGATAATCGATTTGAATGAATGAAAATCCATTCTCGTAATAAAAAGAAATGGAAGAGGTGTGTGAAGCGCACGAAATAACTTACGAACCAGTAACCTGGTTAGACTACTTCTTCGGATAACAGGAAAGTGGGGCAACGACTTTTCGTCAGAAAAGACAGGATACTTCGCGATGCTGTGTATTTAGCAACCGATAACCTCCCAAAGAAAGAAAAGACTCTTGCTTCGAATGGTTCATCTCTTGCGTATGAGTGTAGTTTCGCTCAAAACTCTCTAAATTTGAATCAGTGACACAGAAAAAACTGGGGGTAAGAAACGTTGCAGGTAATCGGTGAAGCAAGGTAACAGCCATAGGGGTAACTTGACTATGGTCAACTCACCGTGGCGACTAGCAGATTTCTCCAGCGGACTCCGCTAGAGGCAGCACATTACAGCATGTAATCTCCGGAGGCCGCCGGAAACATCTACGAATCGCGACAGGGAGTTTACCCTAGTCTGAGTTACTTGGCTGGCTGTTATCCTGCTTCACCAATTACCTGCAACGTTTCTTACCCCCTGTTTTTTCTGTAGAGATTTTTTCAGTAAAAATCCTTACTGATTTCTATCAGTGATCCATTCCTAGCTGTTAGAATCAGTGAGATTTCACTGTGAATCAGTCCGAATCGAGATTTTCTGGAAACATAATCAGATGAAGAAAATATATAATCTCGAGAAACGATCGGGACGAGACGAACATCTCATTTGAGTTACAAAGTAGTTGAATTTTCAACTAAAACACTTTTTATTTTACATCAAACACATTTGGATTCAACCAGAAAATACGAATTTTGAACAAAATAGTTGAATCGTCAACCGAAAAAGATGAATTTTCAAACAAAATAGGTGAATGTTCAACCCTTAAAAAAACGAAACTTCTAGTAAAAAATTGAACTTTCAACCCAAAAAT
>CAKNYM010053305.1:324635-388148 GCA_932195095.1 Andricus curvator | reverse complement strand
GTTGAATTTTCTACAAAAGTGTTAAATTGGTAAGATGAAAAAAACGATTTTTCTACAAATAAATTAAATTTTTAAACAACAAATTTGAACTTTGAACAAGAAAGTTAATTTTCAATCAAATAGTTGAATTTTCAATCAAAAAAGAGAAATTTTCTACAAAATATAAAAATGTTTAACTCGAGAATATGAATTTTAAATAAAAAAGTTCATTTTTAACCAAATAGTTAAATTTTTTATAACAAAAATATGAAGTTTCAACAGAAAAGTTAATTTGGAACCAAATAGTTGAATTTTCTACCAAAATAGTTGAAACAGTTGAGTTTTCAACACGAAAATATCAATTTTACAACAAACCAGTTAATTTTCTTCCAAATTGTTGTAAGCCAAAAAGACAAGTTTTAAACAAAAACAGTTGAATTTTCAACCAAAATAGTAGAATTTCAAAAACAATTTGAACAAAATAGGTTCACGTTTAACCTTAGAATTTTCAACCAAATGGTTAAAACTTCGACACAAAATATAATTTTTAACAAAAAAAATAATTTGTTATCAAATAGTTTAATTTTATAGCAAAGCAGTTGATTTTTCAAGCTAAAAAGGCGAATTTTCTACAAAAAAGTTGAATTTTCAAACCAACAATATGAATTTTCAGCAAAAAATTTGAATTTACAACTAAATAGTTCAATTTTCATCCAAATGAATGAATTATCTGCCAAATTATCAACCAAAAAAGAGGAATTTAAACAAAATATTTAAAGTTTCAAAAAAAAATAATAAATTTTAGGCCGTGTCTAATTATAATAAAACTTCGTTACAAGTAGCCATATTTTTTCAGTAAGAATAGGGGGAGGTGAAAGGGGCTATCTGTACTGAAATTTCAATGCGTATAGCTGGAGTATAGCTGGATTTTTTCGGTACGCTTAGACACTTCCTAATTTTTAACCAAATAGTTGACTTGTCAACCTAGAGAGATGAATTTTCAACCAAATGGTCAAATTTCTAAACAAAAAGATTAAACTTTACCCAAAAACAGTTGCATTTTAAACCAAACAGTTGACTTTTTAAGTCAAAAAACAATTTTTTAAGAGAGATGAATTTTTAACAAAAAAGTTTATTTTCAAACCAGAAAGACCAAAAAAGATTACTTTTTAACAAATCAATTGATTTTTCAACAAAATAATAAAATGTTCAAACAAATAGTAGAAATTTGAACCAAAAGAGATAAATTATGTACCAAAATATAATAGTATACTTTTTCAACCGAAATTAATTATTTTTCAAGCAAAATAGTTGGATTTTCTTATGGGGTTCTATTAATTCAGTTTACATTTTAGCGAAAAACGTGAAAAATGGGAATTTTTTTGAAAGCTGAAGGAAAAAGTGGAATTTTTTCAAAAAGGAGAAAAGGGGGAATAGAGAAAAGTGTGTGAACTCTGCGAATCTATTATCAAAATTTGCAATAATATAACAATCTTTTCTATTACAGATTAATTCTACATGAGTTCTAAAAGAATTTCAAACATTCGAATCTTGATAATTATACTATTCATTCCAATCGATGAAGTGTGAAAAATATAAAATTAATATTATGACAGTGCAATACAAACTTTTATATGCATTAGTTTCGAAAATAAAAAAATAAACACAGCTTTCTGTTGCATAAATTCACCTAGTCAAGAAAAAGGTATCTCTACTTTTCCGCTAATCAAACAAACTTTTTAGTTGTTTGTTTCGTTTCCAATGTAGTATTGATCGCAAACATTCATATATTTAGAAATCGACACGGATAAAAAATTCATTCTCTGCAAAATAGGCTTTTTCCAATTACAGGATCTGAAATAAGATTATATTCCTTTCTAGTTAAAAAAGTATAGTTTATAAAAATTCGGTTACTGAAAACACAATCAAAAAAGAAAATAGTCGAACCAATTATTTTGTTAGTAAGCACAATTTTTATTACATCTCTTAACGATTCAATTGACTGCCAAATTTATAATTGTAACAAACTGAATAATTACATCAACCAATAAAATGGTAAGTACCGTGCTTACAAAATAAGAATCAGCCGAAAAGAAACTCGTTAATTTTTCTCAACAAGCTAAAGAGAATTGCCTGATAACTCGCTTCACGTAGGGTGACCATAGTTCAAATAACAAACACCTTTATGCTTTCAGAATAATGGTCCCAAGAATTTTCCCAATTTTCTGCCCAGATGATACCGATTGACTTATTCCATTTCAAGTATAGGCTCTTCAACCGTCATGTATATTTTTTGCTTGAAACTGTGGATTAGCATCAAAATCTTGGCATTTTCATCAATGAAATTTGCTGAAGGAAATCCCGAGAGCTGTGTTTCTCATGATCTGAGTGATATCTTCAAAGTTTGAATTGTTGAACATTTGATAATCATCGTAGATCACCATCTGATATACTTGTGCATCCTCTTTGATGTGCTTTTCTCAAAGCATCAACCCCTTTGTTGTCCTCCAATCTTCTTCTACTTGAGGACCAAGAAAGGTCCAAAAGTATGTGCTCCATACTATTCCATTCTGAACCAACATATTTAAAAACTCTTAAACATGAAAAACTCTTCGAAGACAATGTCAATTTTTCTGCTATATCAGTTGGATATTATCTATTTTCTTTACTTTTTTGTATCCAAATATTGCACTCATTATTGTTGAAAACCTGACTTTCAAAATTCTAATTTGAAAATATTCAATTTTGAACGTTATTAATTGTTATTAATTGTTCAATTTTAAACGGTTTTATTCACAAATGATACACGTTCAATTCCTTTTCATTCCATTCGAAATATTGCCATTTTTAAACACTTTCAATTCGAAATTATTATTTAAAAAAAATTGAACTTATTTGAAATTTGTTTCAAAATGGATTTTTAAATTGTTTATATTTCTAATGTTAGGAAATAAAAATCCAGAGACGTGAGCACGTCCAAATCACGCGTTTATTGACTGCTGGTATTTAATAATCGGGCGCATAGTGCGCGTTTGTTGGCTATAGTTACAATAACAAACTCCTATCGGTTTTATATCTTGTTAATAAAAATAAAATTAAAAGCGGGAAGGAGAAATTCCTGAGTAGAGAATACGAATAGATTGCATTATTAGGAAAATGTAATCTGCGAATAAAATAGCAATTTATCTTCGGTCATCTTGATGATGTTAAAGATGTGCAAAGCTTATAGAATTCGCCAACGATCTATCGGCACATCGACGTCGAAATGCATTGCCCAACGGAGTTTTGTTTACAAGTGCGATTTGTTAAAGGTGAAGCATCCTGTTTTCGAGCGTTTGTGCAATGATTCTATTTTCCCCCCTCGAGGAATTTCCTTCGACTACTTTCCATAAGCCAAGGTCCTCGCTCTCGCTCTGCGAAACACCTGAACGCAGCTTGCGTACATTAGTACCGATTAAAAGCGACCGGAGACCGAGCAATATCGGATTATTAAAGACGGCAATTTAAATCTTTCCTCCAGACAAGCGCACAAAGACCTTTGAAAATCATTACGAAACTTCAATCTTCCCTACAAATTCAAAAAGAAAAGAAATCGAAGGCAGAACATCTAGGGTGATCAGACGTCCTGATTTTTAATCGCGACCTCAGGGATCACAGCACAAAAAGAGCTCAAACAAGGGGAAATAGGGGAATTTTTCACGAAGAAGGGGAAGAATAGGAGAAGATTAAACATTTATTTTTTCATTTAGAAAAGAAGATGTCGCTGCGAAGTGCTATGGGTGTATTCATGATGGGTGTAATTATTTGCGCCTATTTCATGAACACTTTGCTTCGTCATATGTGTCAAATGAATTTGCTTTGTCATGGAGGGAGGTTTTTCTCTAAAAAAAGAAAAAAATTGTGACTTTCAATATTTTTCAAGCTTATGTTTCTGTCTTACCGAAAATCTTATTTTCAGAAAATCAGAGAGCTCATCAAAATGTCAATAGATGTGTTCTGTTACAATGAACAACTCTTTAACTTACGGTAGTATTATATTCCAAATTGAAACAAAAGTTTTCTTCATATAAACAATGTTACCTTTTTTAAAACTTTCTAAGTTTCTAGTGATTAATCAAGAATGCTCATCGAAAGTTCGTCAATAGATTCACCCACCCGTCTCTGAGACGCGAACAATTACATCAAATACAATATTGCTATATTCCCAACATAAAAACACTCCTTTTATAAACAAGGTAAATAATTTTATTGAAAAGTTTAAAAACGATATTGTTAGGTATATGCCATATACATTACTGCTGTATTCCCAATATTAGATAAAGTAGATTCGAAAATTATGGTCATTACAAGCCACCCTCTATGAGGAAACAAAAAAATATTTTTATAAGAAATTGTATAGTTAAAAAAAAGTTACATGATTTTGTAATGGTTTCTGCCATTAAAGAATTTATTTTTTCAAATTGGATAAACTTAGATCGTTGAAAATCAATTCGCGGCGATATAAAAACCCCCGAGAAAACATAAAAAAATTGTAATAAAATTTTGTTTATTGTTTTAAATCGTTCTCGTAATCAAGAATAGAATATATCCTCCTCTAAAAATGCCTCCATTGATAATTAAATCATGATGCTTATAAGTATAATTACTAAATATATCTGTCCAAGATTTGTTATTTCATCCTTACTATAATTATTAATACTTTGAGTGTAATTTGGAAGTATTCCAAGAAGAGCTGCACGTGAAACTCAGCGTAAAATGTCACGTGAATTGTTTCAATTTATAACACGAGAAATTCCACGTGGATTTCTACGTGGATTTTGTCACCTGGAACAACTCGTTTACACAACGCGCCCATAGTTAAATTTAATTAGGGATGGGGGAACTCAAAGGTGCAACGGGGTGTGAAGTGAGGTAATATCCTGATTTTCCGATCAAATTATCTGGTCACCCTAAGAAGCGCATTAAGCACAGGAAGAAAATTTGATCCCAGAAAAATATTGAATATCTATATCAAGTTTCGAAGTTATTTGTGTTACTGGAAAAAAATGTACGAAAAAGTGACCCGAAAACTAAGAAAACCTGTGAAAAAATAACGACTTTTTGTAAATTTTCTAAAAAAACATTTATGAAAAAATAGTACGTATTTTTTTACAATTTTAATAGCATTGGAAATTATTTTCAAACATTTATTTTCTTAAGTTCATTTTAAAAAATGATGAATGTAAAAAAACATTGAATATGAAAGTTTTTAAAATGAAAATTGTACAAATTAGAAAAATCCTCCCAATTAAAGAAAATTCTAACAAAAAGGCCAAAAGAATTCAAATTTGTATAGTAATCAAATTTCAGTTTTTCCAAATTTTAAACAATCCATTTTTTAGACTAAAAAAAAATCCAATCTATCCATCCTATTTTCTATGTGGAAAAAGTTTTTTTATGCAATCTCAGTGTTCTTAACACAAAGGTCTTTCTGATTTTCTTTTAAATTTTTTGCAGTTTGATTTTAACTATTATATTTTTTTCAAAATTTGAACTCTTTCATATACATTACTAGCGCAAATTATATACACCTCCTTTTTTAAGCTGTTACTAAAGTTCCTTAATTTTTATAATATTAACATGAACATTTTTTCTTAATCATGACGTGAAATGTAATTCAAAGTTGATGTATGAATGAAAAATAATCCTCGATTGGAAGACAATCGATTGACCCATAACATTAATACAATTCATTGAAGAGTAAGGAAGTTATGGCCATCCATAATTTTTTAAAAATCTGTTTTTTTTTTTATTATAAATTTTTTAATAACATAATTCAAAGTTGATGAGATAACAGAAAAGATTCTTGGATTCGAAACCAATCGATTGACCCATAATATCAATACAATTGATTAAAGAGTAAGGAAGTTATTGACATTTATAATATTTTAAAAATTAGTTTTTTATAGTAAAACTTTTTTCATTGATATAATTCAAAGTTTATGCAAAAACATAAAAGTGTGCTTCATTCGAGACGAATTGTTTGAACTATAATATTAATATATTTAATTGAAAACTAAGAAAGCGTTGGTCATTTATAATATTTGAAAAATCTATTTTTGTACAGAATTTTTTTTTCATAAACATAATTCAAATGTGATGTAAGAATGGAAAATATTCCTTGATTCAAGACGAAGTGATTGACCTAACTGTATTTTTGTATTTTTACGGTGGAAGCGGGACCTCTTCAGAGCAGTTCCTAATATTTTATTTAAAAAAATTTTAATTATTAATTTCCAATAATTAAAAAAAACTCATTAATGTATCCTCTATGAGGACGCAAAGTGTTCATAAAATCAGCGGGATACAATTAGAAATCAAAACAAGGAGGAAATATTCGAGGTCGAATTCACAGCTATTTAATAAAACTAGTAATCAAGCAAAAAATATAATCAGTTATACTTAAACTTTTTGGCACAATTTTTGATAAAAGGTAGGTTATATAGTAACAAAAAGTGAAAAAGCTAGATACTTCTAAGCATCACAAGCACATAATTAATGATAGCAACTGAATATAGTGAGAGAAAATGTACACGAGCTCATTCTCGTTTAAAATCAGCAGTTTCTAATAAATTACAAGTTAGTTAAGTGATTTCGAAAATTAGGAATATAAGGATTGACAAATTCTGCTTTTACTAGAAGAATTCGGCAAATTGTGTAAATCGGTAAACAGATTTTTTTGACGCAAGCTATAGTCGGTGAGTAAGAAAGAGTATTACAGGAGATAAAACGTTTAATGAGTACCTGGGCGGCAAAGCGTTTTAAACATAACTGCGCTCAACTCTCAAGTTAAGTATGCAGAAATCGCTTGCTATGTGCTCATAAACTTTAGAAGTTAAACACATTAATTTTATATACAAAGACGGACACGAGTATTGAAGAAGAACTGAATACTAATGGCCATAATGGGGCGATTTAAAAAAGTAACAAGTTGTGATTGCTAGGAGAGTTTTCTGCCAACTTTATAATTTTCTAACAATTATTTTTATTGATCAACATGTAAGATAAATTGATTCGATAAACTACACTAAAAATTAACTTTCCACCTATTGTATGAATAAAAATAAAAATTTATGAAAATAGGATAAATGCATTGAAGAAATAATATGGGACAAATTCTCTCTAGTAGCAGCATCAAACGCGCGCGTGTAGTTTTTCGATTTGAGGGGGAAAATAATATTTAATTCAAAACAAAAATTTCAAATAACTATTTATTTGTTAAAATATTTTTAACACTTCAATCCGATCTTCAATTAGATTTCAGGAAAGTATTATCAGTTTTTTTTTAAGGTTATATTAATATAATATTCCTAAGATTTTTTAGAAAATTCAAAAATATTTTTGAAGATATCAGATATGTCGAAGAAGATTCTAGAAATTTTTGAAGAAACTTTTTCATTTTACAGGATTTCATCCAATTTCAGAAAAAATTCGAGTCACTTTTAAAAGATATTCAGGGCTTTTAGAACTTTACAAAAAATAAAAAAATATTTGATAAATTTTTGAAAAACTTTAAAAGTTTTACAATATTTTGAATCTCTTCCAAAATTCCTGAATATCTTTTAAACTGACTCCAATTATTGCTCAAATTTGGAATAGTCTTTAAAAATTAAAAAAAATTGCCTTCAAACCTTGCAGATTTTTTTTCGACAGGGAAATTCCCTAATTATGAAATTCCCGAATCTAAACAAGTACAAAATTGTTCAATAATAAAATAATAAATCAAATATTTTCAATCTCTTCAAAAATTCAAAAATATCTTTTAAACTAACCCGAATTACTTTTTAATTAATTCCCTAATTATGCAATTTACGAATCTAAAGAATTACAGCATTGCTAAATAATAAAAGAATAAATAAAATAAAGTACATTCATTTGATGAGCACATTTTTTCTTTGATTATTTATTTATTGTTTAAACAATTTCTTAACTTCTTACATTCAGGAATTTTCAAACTCGGTAATATTCTAAACTGTCCAGAATTTTATTATTTCGTAACTTTCCAATTTGGGAACTTTAAATTGTCGGCAAATTTATTCTTCAGAATTTTTCAGTCATCCCATTTTTAGAAACCTTATAACATGTCTTAAAATCGTTTTAACTTTTCTTTAAAAATTAATTTTTCAGAATAAAAATATATTAAAATTTTTTTCATAAATCTTAAGAAAATTTGTTTATTATCTTGAAACCTTCCAAAATCCATTTTATTTTTAATTTTTTTATTTTTTTATTTTATTTCTAATTTTTCAAAGTAAAAATCATTTTAAACATTCCTAGGAATCTTAAGAAAAAATTTTTATCTTCTTTAATCCTTTCAAAATTCTTAAAAAGCTTCTAATTTTTTTCGAAATCCGCAAAAATGTACGCAAAATTTAAAAAATTTCCTTACAAACTTCGAGATTATTTTTTTGAGTATTTTGGAAATCTTTTGAAATGTTTGGAAATCTTGTGAAATGTTTGAAATCTTTTTAAATATCCTTCAAAAATAATTTTTCAAATTAAAAAATCATTTTTAACTCTCCCGGTAATCTCACAAAAATTTTATTATTTTTAAATCTTTCAAAATCCTTCAAAAGCTTTTAAATTTTATTTCAAAATCTTAAAAAATCTATATTATCTTCAAAAAAAATTTTGAAATCTTTTCAAACTAAATTAAATTTTTTTTAACTTCTTAATATCTTTTAAAATGATTAAATTTTGTTTAATCCTAAAAATTGAAGTAAATTGCTTTAAAATCTTCCAGATTCTTTTTCGACAATTTTAGAAATCTTTTAAAATATTATCTTAAAATTAATTTTTCAAAATAAAAAATCACTTCTAATTTTCCGGGGAATCTTAAAAAAATTATTATTTTCAAACCTTTCAAAATCCTTAAAAAGCTTTTAAGTTTTTTGTTTGACATCTTCAGAAATGTACAGTTCGTTTAACATTTTTTGAAATGACAACAATGTATGCGATATCTCGTTACAAAAATTTTTTTAAAAGAGGATAAAGGTCATGTCCCCAAAGCAAAATTGTGAAATTCCTAGCACCCAATATTGCCCGAGTAGCTCAGAAGGTAGCACGTCCGGTTTTGTAGCCGGAAGGTTGCGCGCTCGATTCTCGATGCAAAAATATGCATCATAAATGCTTTCTTTCAATGAAAAACTCGCACTTTCATTTTATTATTTGAAAATGAAAATGCTTATGCATTAATCATTCATTAATTATTTTAAAAATAATATTTTTTGAAAAAACACGATAATCGTGCGAAAAAGCGAGTTTTTCGTTGAAAACAGCATTTAAAATGACTTTTTCGAATAATTTAAACACAATGTTG
The DNA here is from genome assembly GCA_932195095.1 of Andricus curvator. NCBI lineage: Eukaryota > Metazoa > Arthropoda > Insecta > Hymenoptera > Cynipidae > Andricus > Andricus curvator. The sequence goes on along the minus strand of CAKNYM010053305.1, from coordinate 378,811 downwards.
AAGGGAATTTAATATTTAAACATTTTAATCAATAAAATGCAAAAAAAATGGGAAAAAGTGTAGGCAGCGAGAATCGAGCCTGCGACCTTCCTACTACAAACCCGCTGCCGCCTGAGCTATACGGTCAGTTTGAAAAAATATTTTTCTAGTCCATAAGACACACAACGAAAACTTTAAAGTCTTTTTTCTCGAAACTAGCTAAATATTGGGCCCTAAGAATTTAACAACTTTACTTTGAGGTCATGAAATATATTTACATAAATTATTAATTCAAGCAAAAAACACTATCTGGCACTCTCCTTGTTAATCGTATACTCCTAAAAAATGATACAAACCTTTAATTTTTTCAGCTACATAATAAAAATAATTACAATTTTCGACAGAAAGGTGACCTCTTTTTTATTTTTTCAGCACTTAATGTCAGGATGGTTGTTAGACTACAGCTACAAATGTCAACCAGTCGACTACTCTCATAACCCGTCAGCCCTCAGGATGGCAAATCTATGCTGGTGGTATTTCATAAGCAAATTTACGGAATTCGCCGACACGGTATGTTTATGAATATCATTATACATTAATAAATGTTGCAATTTTTCCCAGAATTCAGGATTTACTGAAGTACAGCGTAATTGAAAAAGATATCTTTCACGAAAAACATAAGGTGTAAAAATTGGAAAGCATGTGATTCCAAAAAGTGTGTCACGCCGGCTATTAGTCGATTTTCAAACGTTGCTTCTCACATATTTTGCTCTTACAGCTCTATAATATTTGTCAAATTGGAAAGAAATTTTCTTTCACTCATTCGCAAAGTAATGATCGCTTCAAAGAGTGCGTCGTTACAGATCACAATTACCTGCAATTACCTCTCGATAAGGAAAAAGAAACGCATGAAAGATAAAAATGAAAATTTCTCCGGGTTTTAGAGTCATATTTGTAATAAAAATTAACAATAGTTTAACACTTGCATTCCTACCTTTGTGGGAAAAATATTCTTTTGGATAATGGGTGTAAGTGAAAAGTCCTTGGAGAAATTGTTCGCGTTTTTCTCAATGAACAAGACCTTGAGATGGAAAATTGTATAAGCTGATGATAGAAAAAAATAATAAGAAAATTATAAAAAATAAATAATAGACTCCATCTGATAATCGATTATAAAGTCGTAATGTTCCTATTTCTCATGGCAATAGTCTTAAGCAATGTCGATAGGCCACAAGTGTCCGCGCAAATAGTCATAAGTTGTAATTATCTTTATGCACGCAATGCTCCTTCGTAGATTTCTCGAATAGGCTGGATTTAATCTATTTTCTTAAGTTCTCATTGCACCCTTTTTTTAAGTCGTTAGTGAATTATTGCAACAAGAGTGTCTCAATTAATACAGGGAGGGGTGCAATTTTCCCTCGATAAGAATTATATAACTGGTAAAATTAACTTCAGGAATGTAGTCAAATATTTTCTTTCTTCATCTCGAAATACATTCCATAAAAATACCTCGTGAAATACTCAATATCATCAATATTAATATTTTCAAACTGAAAACGCAACCCGAAGTAAAAACAAGCTTTTTTTTAAATGGGACAATTGTTTTCTAAGAATTTGAAATTTTTTGAAATAATTAATTGTGAGATAATTAACATTTTCGTTCTGATTATTATGAGGGGGAGGGGAGTCTTAATGTTTTGGAATCCTCAAGTTTTGGTTTACTTAAAAAAATATGCGAGAAAAAAGTCCATTTCCTTTTTTCGATATTTTGTACCATTTTTGAGTAGAGGACCCTACGTAGATAATCATTAATTAAGCGCACAAATATATGAAAGTGAAACAATTAATTATAATTTTTATTTAATTCATTATTTTGCAAACATTATTATTTTCAATTAATGATTATCTACTGCAGAGTGGTTTCTCCTATTTACAAAAATATACATTTTGCATTCAAAAATTTGTTGGTGCAATGTATCGAAAAATTGAAGAAAAAATTTTGGTAGAACTCTTCACAAGGAACAATTTTACTTTTGGACTTCCCGCCAGAATTAAAATAAAAAAGCTAATTGAAGGGTAGAAATGCAGAAGGAGTCAAGCGCCAAATTTTCGAAATCGGGTTTATTAGCTCAAAAAATCAGATAAATTCTAATACACATGCCTGCCAAAGGATTTTTGTGGGGCATCATTTTTCAAAATTCCCACTAAAAAAAGAACAGCTGGAGGGGTCAAGCGCCAATGTGTACTTGATCCCGATCGATCATCGCGCCTGCGCAGTATTGAGATATCACGATCGTAGCAGACGAAAGGACGCGTGTGTTTGGCGGTGTTTGTGGTTTTTTTAAATTGAAAACAATGCCACTTGGTAGAAATTTTGCATTTTATGCCTCCTTGGGCGCAGCAACAATATATAGAAATTATTCAGGGGCATTAAAATATGCATAACGATCCATATGCTGATGATGGTTGCCCCGTTTTATAATATTTTTTCTACGATTTTATAATAAAAAGTTCAACAAAATTTTCCTTGAATATCTTGAATTAATCACATTCTGAAAATATTGATATAGTACAATCTACGATAGGATAAAATAATAAATTGCTTACTTCTAATTTCAACGGACATAATGTTACAAGAATAAACCTAATATAAGGAAAATAATAATAATATAAGTAATTATTGCCGTTTAAAGTTGTCCGAGAAGCTTTTCTAACCTCAAAGTAAAAAATCCAATTTCATTTTTCTCGACACTGGTTAATTATTTTTAATTACTATTGGGTCCTTCCATTCAGTACTAAATAAGCTAAAACCCAATTTCTCATTTTTTGGAAATATGCAAAATTATTGCTGCTGTCGTCATTTGAAGTTGAAATGTCAGTTTTGCGCTATTTCGAAGTCATAATTGGATTTTCAAATTTCTCGAAACTTCGTGATTTTTTTTAAACAAACTTTTTGGAAATCAATTCGTCCATTCAATAGCTAGAAATCAAATTTTTATTTTTTTCTGAAACTGCAAATTGACTCCACAATTAATGTTGAAAGATGTTAAAAGTCGATACGGACCCGAAATCTAACCTCGAAACGTGTTCTGTTTCATTAATTTTCTCGAAACCGGATAGCTTTTTGTAAGCAAACTTTTTTTAGTTCGATAGAGCATGAAAGTATCTCGAAAGCACTTTATAATTTTTTCTTAAATGGTCCTGCTGAATTTACAACATGTTTTTAGTCTCTCCTGAAAAAAGTGAAAAATGGCGCTTGACTCCTTCTGCATTTCTACCCTTCAATTATCTCCATTATTTTGAAAAATAACGGATTATCAACAAAATTGGCCCTCTTTTAATTTTTGAAAAAATGTTTGGCACCCGATCCTCAACCGGTTTTTTGGTCACAAAAATTGAATTTTAGATTTCCAAAAATGCCTTCTTTCAGGATGACTAATTTATTATAAAAGTAAACCATTGGTTGATCGTAGTTTCGGAGCTATTAGCATTTGTGTGAACAAGAATAAAAAATATAACATTACATTATATGTCCCGAAAGTGTGTAAATTTTATATCTGAAGAAAAATCATAATACAAACGATTATGGCACTCGATATCCTAAAATAAGTTTTTTCTCAAAAAGCGGTTTTTCGAAGTTCTTTTTCAACTTGCTTTCAACTTTTCAGTTAAAGTGAGGTAATAAACAATTAAAGTTAACAGAAATAATTGTTATAAAAATGTATTATTATTTATAACAACATTCTCTTAGAATAATTCTAGAAAGTGGCCGTTTTTTCTGAAATTTTCCACTTTTTGTCCACTTTTCAATTGAAGCGTGCTCTACAACAGTTCATGATGCGCCACTTGTCATAAGGATCGTCTAATATGTGAGTATAGGTACAAAATGATCCTCATGGAAAGTGGTGTTTTATGCACTCTGTTGTAGAGCACGCTTCAATTAGAGTGTGGTTGTAATGAAATCAAGTTAAGAGACAATTGTTTAAACAATGTATTATTGTTTACGACTATCTTCTCTCATAGCAATGCTAGAAATTTGCGGTTTTTTCTGAATTTTTTCCCTTTACTTTTGTCTTTCTAGTTATGAACAAATAATAAATTAACATCAGAGAAAATAATTTTTTAACTAACCTCTTCCTTTTTTTGTGGAAATTTCAAATATTCTTTCAATTTTCTATATGGATCATATTGAATGTAACTTTTCCCAGTTACTGAGAGCCTTTTAGTTTACATTAATATTTTTAGAACATCAGCAAAAGAGCAAAAATACTTCGTTGCGAAAAAAATGGAATACTATTTAAAAATTTTTACTTGTTGATGTTCATTTATTATTTGTTGATAACTAAAAAGTCAAAGAAAAACTGAAAATTTCAGAAAAAATCGCAACTTTCTAATATTACTCTAAGAGAAGATAGTTATGAACAATAGTAAATTTGTTAAACAATTATTTTTGTTAAAATGCATTAGTTATTACCTCGCTCTAAGTTAAAAGTGGACAAAAAGTTGAAAATTTCAGAAAAAAACGCAACTTTCTAGCATTATTCAATGAAAATATTATTGAAAATAATAATAATAAATTGTTTACACCATTATATTGATTAACTTAAATTAATTTTTACCTCACTCTAATTGAAAAACGGACAGAACGTGGAAAATTTTAGAAAAATCCGCAACTTTCTAGCATTGTTGTAGGTGAATATTGTTATAAATAATAATATACTGTTTAAACAATCCTGTTTGTTAACTTTAATTGATTATTGCCTCGCTCTAAATAAAAAGTTAAAAGCAAGTTGAAAAATTAAACAAGACTTTCTAAATATTCTTAGATAAAATTGCAGTAAACAATAATAGATTGTTTAAACAATTTAATTAAACATCTAATTGTCAGTAGAAAGTGATATTTCATGAATTAGAAACAGTTTGTACTAAAAGAAAACGCAAAATACAATTTGTCACTTATGAGATTTTTTTGGGACCCTATAAAACAAACTTATGGGGGTGAAATACAAAAAGTAATTTTTAATTCGTATTCTATGGCTAATTTTGACGAGAAATGTTGAGGGTCAACTCGGTGCACCTATTATAGACGATTCTGAATAAAATTTACAAAGACGTCTTTTTTTCTTATGAAAAATATGTACGTGTTAAACTTTTTGGGGCTTGCGGGACCTCTAAATATCATTTAAAAAATAATTTTTTTTTTGTATTCGAACAAATTTGGAGGATATGCATGAAAATTCAAGGAAAAAAATTCCAGTGCATTTCTGGACCACCGTAATCCTAAAAAACGAAAAGAAAGCGATTTGGAAGTCAATTATGACTATGAGTAAAAAAAAATCTTTAGGTTTTCGATCAGCAAAATTCTAATTATTTGTATTATTAACCACAGACCACAGAAAAAATTCCGATAGGAAAAGTGTTTGTTGACTGTAAGGTCGGTAACACTGGGACACGCCGTTCACACGTTTTACTGACAATGAGACGCGACGCGTAATAACATAGACAACTGTTTACAAGGACGCTGAAAACAATGTCAATGAAATATAGCGCTGAGTGAGAAAGTACAAGTCTAGCCACAACTTTACTGTCTAGGATGATCGCTTCATTTCCGGAAAAACCATTGTCTACTTCCTACATTGAAACATACAATAATAATTGCAGTCCTAATTTGCTAATCAACAATATTTTCTAGCTTCCTGAAACCTTTTCAATCTAAATGTTCTAATCTTTTCAAGGGATACTTTTTATTATTATTATTATTATTATTAATATTATACCCTGAAGCGTGGATGAGGAGATACAAGGGGGAGGTATAAAGGGGGAGGTCGCCCATGAATCTCTCTAGCAATCATCCCAGACAAACAGCTTCACGAAGTCATCATGCGTCATTAATTTTTCAAATTTCAAAATCGTTTCTAATTCGAAATTCATGTTTGAGTACATCTACAGGGATCGCAGCGAATCAGCAGTTTAATTTTAGGTGAAAAAAGGGGACTAAACGGGGATTTCTTTTTATATCATATGGGTATCTTGCCTTTTCTTTATAGCAAGTTTTCTAGCCATTTTTGAGTTAAAATTTTTTTGGTACTAGTGCTACTCATAAAAATGCACCAGAAAAAAATTCCAGAAGATCAAAAATTGAAAAATAGACAAACAACAGAATTGAAAAATACTCATGTTCGAACTTTTTAATATTTTTATCAGTAGGTGGTACAGAACCCTGAGTTGCTCAATGTATTTTTCTAAGTGAGCTAAAAAGAAATAATTTTAAGAAGACAACAATTACTATTTAAAAACCCTAGTTTTTCTGTTTTTGTTTAATTGAAAATTCCAATTTGCTTCTAATATATTTTCATCAGTTGAAGGCTAATATAACTACTTTTTTCATATTACTTTTTATTTCCAAAAATTTGTTTCTGCAACCGCGACTAACATACTATATTCTCTAATACGCCGTTCTATGTATTTTATTACATATTTTAAAAGTATTGAAAATGAATCAAAATTCCTATTTTTTATCGCAAGCTTCACAGTCTTTCCCCTATTTCGTTCTTTTTTTCGTTTTTGTACTTAAATGCGAACTAAATTAATAGCACCCAATAGTTAATTATTCTTGGTTGAGGAGTCTACTGTTATATTTTTGTTTGAGAATTCATCTTCTTTGGTCAGCAATTTTATTATTTGGTTGAAAATTTAATTATTTTGTTGAAAATTCAACAATTTTGTTAAAAAGTCATCGTTTTAGGTTGAAAATTGAACTGTTGCGAAGAAAATTCGTCTTTTTGGGTTAAAAATTCAACTATTTTGGTAGAAAATTCAACTATTGTGTATAAAATGAACTTTTTTATTAAAAATTCAACTGCTTTGTAAAAAAAACGTCATTTTGGTTTGAAAATTCAACAAGTTGATTGTCATTGTTTCTCTTTCTTGACTGAAAAATCCTTTTCTTGAAGTTTTTTCCTTTCTTGACTGAAAAATCTTTTTTTATTGAAAATTCGTCTTTTTGGTTTGAAAATTCATCTCTTTTGGTATAAATTTAATATTTTTTGGCTAAAAATGTAACTGTTTTGTTCAAAATTAATCTGTTTTGGTTGAGGCTTAAACTATTTTTTTTAAATTCCTCTTTTTTGGATGAATTCAATTGTTTTAAATAAATAATGTTTTTGTTGAAAATTCAAAAATTGTGTTCAATTTTGGCGGATAAGGTAACCATTTATGCATTATGTGACACAAACGGAGACATTTTTCAATGTTTTTGGCAACATAAAAAATGTTTTTAGGGTGGGAGGCAATCGGCATAATTGTCAATATTATTAATCCCTATTCAATTTAAGTGTATATTGTTCAACTAAATCAATTTCAGTGAACTGAAATAAAGTCATAATTATAGAAAAAGTGTCATGATTTATGTGAAAAAAAAACTTTTATCAAAGTTTCATAAAAAAATGTAAAGAAAGAAATTCTAAATAAAGAGCTGAAAGTATTCCTGTATTATTTTAAAAGTTTTTTATTATTATAAAAAAAATCTGCCCTTTTCGCGAGAACATTCTCATAATGTTTCAATTTTAGTGTTATTTCGTACGATTGAAACAAAAACTTTGCACCTTATTAAAAAATGGTGTAAATACAATTTATAGATCTTTTTGAGGAAAAAATTGTTTTTTGTTAATATTTTCTCATATCTTGCATAATTTGAACAATACATATTTTTAATCACATGCGGATGCCTCACATCTTTAAAATGTTTTTTGAAGGTTCATATACTAAAAAAAAACTGCTTGTTACACGATTTAGTCAAAATATGGTCACTATCCGCCGGAATATTAACTGTTTTGTAGAAAATTGATTTTTTTGGTTGAAAAATAGTATGTTTTGGTAGAAAATTCTGCTTGTTGATTGAATCATTAGTGATTTCTTCAATGTCGACGATGTCCTTCAAATCTACGAAACTAGCAAATAAATCGTTTACGAAATATTTGAAATTGGTATCATCAAAAAGAAGCTCTCAAAACGCATCTTGTTTGCTAATGTCTTGAATTTCTGTTTATGATACTTAACAAATGAATCGAACCCTTGTAAAAAAAGGAGGAAAAGGGAAAAATTGGGTCAAAATTCTCGACTTTAGGTGTTTTTCAAATTTACATCTATCTTAAAATAGTACAACTTAAGACACTTCCAATTTAATACGAAATTTGAAACATTTCCATTTTGTTAACTTTTAAATTCTATTGGTCCAATTCCGCCATTCCATTTTGAAACTGGTCAACATTGTGCGCTTTCAACTAGACATTTTTTATCTTCGAAAGCCTTCGATTTAGAAGTTTTTGAACACTTTTGAGTTAAACGTTGAACTTTAAAATTGTTCCATGTTGAATGGTTAAAGTTAAAAATTATTTAAAGGCTATTAAGGTTAAGGCCATTTTGTTCAAATAATTTGATTCTGAGTCGATTCTAATTTTCAGATGTTCTTCGTCCTGCGGAAAAAGGAAAGCCAGGTGACGTTTCTGCATCTCTACCACCATTCTTTGACTCCTCTCGAAACTTGGATTTGCGTCAAGTTCATCGCAGGAGGTCACGGTACCCTCGGAAATTTAATAAACAATGGAGTGCATGTGGTCATGTATCTGTACTACATGCTGGCAGCCATGGGACCCGAGTACCAAAAATACCTCTGGTGGAAGAAACACCTCACCTCAGTGCAACTGGTAAGAATTGACAAGTTGAAATTCGAGAGGTCTCGATCACTCATTTGATACTAACGAAACTCAATATCAGAAAATTTCGTACTGAGTCGCAAACCTCGCCTTGCGACTGCAAAGAACCAAAGTGGGTCACATAAATGCTTGACTTTTGATACTGCAAAATGCTGCAAACTAACACAAAAAATGAAAAATGTAATGAACCATTTTTCTTAAGAAAGATAATCGAATTAATTAAAATAATTAATTAGAAGAATAAATTAATTAATTTTTGAAAAATTATAATAAAGAAATACTGTGTACTCCCATAAAGTGCACGGTCCACGGTGTTCGGGACCGAGGTCCACACTAAGCGCCCGCAAGATTAAGCAACGCCCCCAGGGCTTGGCGGGAAATATCTGTGTGACACATTGGCGGATTATATGAAACTAGCGCACGCGCATCTAATGCCACGCTCAAGGCGCTTTACGAATTTGGAGGTAATGGAAGGGAGAGGCACTTGGCGAAAAAGGCGCTTAGTGAAAAAGGCGCTTTGTGAGAGTCTACTGTAGTAAATAATAATAACAGCTATCATGTAGGGCGGGTCGAAAATAGCGACATTTTTTAAATAGAAGTGAAACCATATGAAGGGTCTCGGGACATAAGGGCATAAGTGCCAAATTTTGGAAATGCGTTTTATTATTTTAAACTAATAAATCTATGTTTGGTCATTTTTTTGTTTAATAATTACTTCTTTTAGTTTGTTCTTTTTACGTTCCAGTAGAGCTAAGTAAAAGCTCAAAAGTAATTTCTTGTTTTTATTTTTAATTAAAAGATTTAAAAAACTTACGCAACTCTTTGTGTGTCAATATTTTCTTTTTTGGGGACACTTCGTACCTTTGGCAAGGGTTTCTCTCGGAGATGGTTAGATTTTTCAGAACGTTCCTTTTAGACCATTGTTTTTAAACGTTTTTTTGCAATTAAATAGAGCTACGTAATAGCTCGAAAGAAATTACTTGGTTTTTTAAAATTAAAAAGTAAAACAAATGATACAACTCTTTCTGACTCAAAATCGGTGTTTTTTGGGATGCGCCATTCCCTTCACAAGAGTTTTCTCTTAAATGGTTGCTCTTTTTAAAACGCTCCTTTCGCGTAGGTAAATTTCAAAAATTCGAAATACACTTTTTTCGATCCATTTTCTTAGATGTTTTATTTTCTCCAAAACCGTTAGTTATACAAAGAAAATCACGTAACAAAAAAGGTGGAATTTTCTAGATCTACTACTTTTGTATAATATTTTTTCAATACCGTTAGAAATTCGGATGGAAATGGAGAAACCCCTATTTTTATCACTTCATAACCGTCGCACTTGGCTATAATGTTGAGAAAAAAGTATAGTGATTCTTACCCTAAAAGGCAACATTGGGCATGGTTTCATACTCATCTGAAAAAATTATATTTTTGATCAGCCCTGCCATCAGGCCTGATAAAATTAAATTATGTCCAAAAATGACTGCCAAATCCAAAAAATTGGAAGAAAAGAACTAAATAAAAGATCTAAATGTTGGCACCAGAGGAACAAGTTGTGGGGCGCAGTTAGAGAACAAACAAAAAAACTTTTTTTAATTCATGAAATTTGAAATAAAGAAATAAAAATATTTTACATTAACTTAAAGGTTTCAAAGTTTCAATTTCAAATTGTTCAACTTTGATCATTTAAATTTTTAATTTCTTAATTATTTGATCTTGCAAAATTATGTTTTAAACTACTTAATTTTAAAGAAATCTAATTAAAATATTTAAAAATTTAAAGGGCCATTTAGGATTTTTGAACGACTTTTATTTTAAACTATAAATTTTCAATATCTAGTATCATTTTGAATGATAAAAGATTATGGCTGTTTAATTTTTAACTGTTTATGTTTAGGTTCACAATTTTGAACGAATCTTTCAATTAATTTCGAATTACACCCATTTCAAAGATTTGAATTAAAAATGGTTCAATCTGTAAGGTTATTAAAATTGGTAAATAAAATAAAATTTGCTTAATGTCACATTCTCGTTTGATTTCAAATTCTTGAATTATAAATCTTTCAATTTAAAATTATTCTTTTTCTCTGTTGAATAATTTCACCTTGGAAACTTTGATCAATTCAATGTAGAATTATTCAAATTTTAAAGGTATATTCAGTTTCATTTTAGTAAATTTTGTATTTGTCTTTCGATTTTCAATTGTTCGATTTATAAGTTATAATTCGAAAGCATTTATTCATAAATTTATCCAATCGTACAGTTGCGAATAGATACAAGTATTCACAATTTTTAGGAACAATTACAATTTGAAATTGTACAATTTTGAAGAAACCTAAATTCAAAGTGTGAAATGTTGATCCTCTTATTTTAGAATTGTTCACAGTTAAAAGTAAATCGTTATAAATTCTTTGCATTGAAAGTTCTCCAGACAGTCACCTATTTTAATGAAAACAAACAAAGTTACTCGAATCCTGATTGATAAAAAACTAGGTATCCTTTTTTGAAATTATCTGATATTTTCCTGCCGATATCATCTTAATTATGTGATTCTGGGTCAGTTAGTGGATACTTACAAAGACACCTCAATTTCCGGACCAAGGTTCTCCACTAAGAGTATAATTCCATGAGCGATTTTCCGACTCAGCCTAAGAATTAAATCCGATTTCATCTTGCGCAAGTTCATTCGACTTAGGATAATTCAAGTCAATGAAAGTGAATGGTGTTTGTTCCGCCCAAGACAGGTCAGATATAATTTTCGTACAACAGATGGATCAATTCCAGCAAAGTCAAGAATTAAAATTTCTCCCAAACGCCAACAACAATTCGCAGCTAAGATTTTAAAATTAGGACAAACTAAGAGTGAAACAGACGGTGGAAAAAATAATTGCGAGATTAGATGCATTTATGGGCTATTAATCTTCTCTAGACCTCATGAGGCTAAAGCATAACTAAAGGCACGACAAGGAAAGATCTTTATTAATTAGGAAGCTGAGAATTATTCTTGATAGGTGAGATCTGCAAAAGTAGAAAGATGAGATATGAAGCAACCAGCAACTGGCAATTAAGATGCAGAGTTTCAACAATAAAATTTATATATCACAAAATATTAATTCATAAATTGATTATCAAGATTTAATTTGGTAATAAATACTAAATCTGGGTCAAGTCGGCAGAACGAGTAGTTCAAAGACCGAGCAAAACAATCAAATTGTTAGCTGTGGTAGCCACAAATAACAAACTTGCGATATTGAAAGCAAATCATAGGTTGATTAGAAATTGGAACCTTCTTTATAATGATGGGAGCATCTAAATAATCTTGTTACAAAAAAATTGTATTGGTTTGTATTTAACCACCGGATGGTCTAAAAATTAAATGTCTTAATTAGTTGAAAAAATATAGTATTAAAAAAAATGGCACCGAGGGTCTATTCACTTCGAAAATCTTGTTCAAGGTCATTATGGAATTAAAAAAATCGAAGATTCCAAGATTTGGCGACTCAAAAACAGTTTTAAGTCTCGCCGGAGATCTCGAAAATCTTTCAGATCTTCAAAAACCTTTACTAATCTTTAATCGCTAATTCTGATTTTTAAATATTTCGGAATAGCGTTATTTAAATGATTTCAGAAGTAAACAAGCCCTCGTGTGGCACCATTTAAAAAAAATGCAAAAATTGTTGGCACCCAGTCTACAAATTTTTCTAAAGCCAAAAAGAACTTTCACACCAAATTTCACGCTTTTGTGACAATTTGAGTAAAATTTAAGTGTACCACTTTGAATATAACTGCATTTTAAAAAATGTTTGCAATTTTTGTTAATAGACGAAATGTGCTACGTGTGTTTGTTTTCACAAGTGCGAGTCATAAAAATGTCACCTCTTGAATTGAAAGACGTAAATAGAAAAAGGAAAGTGACTAATTAGTCCCGATTTGGGAAGGTTCTCAATGGAATTCATCTCCGCACCTTGTCAGGTTGTCAAAGAGTTGGGAGAGAGGTTTAAAATAAGGGGAGGGATGTGGATATTCGAGAGGGTTCGAGAAAGGAATAGAAATAGAAGGAGAATGTGGGACCAAGTTGGAGAAGCCAGAAGTTGCTGCTGGTGATCTATGCCTATGGCAGACTTCAAAACTCAAAATCCTCTCAAAACATGGGAAATAGGGGAATTTTTCACGAAAATATGGGAATAATAGGGGAATACATATTTTTAAATATAATTATTGTAGATACCATATTGAATTCCATATAAAACGAAGTTTCAACAAAATAGTTCATTTTTCAACCAAAGAGATGAATCTTTAACCAAAAAAATGAATTTTTAACGCAGTAGTTTAACTGTCAACCAAGTATAGTTGAATTTTGAACCAAAAAGATGAATTTTCAATCAAGAAGTATAATTTTCTACTAAAAAGGACGAATTTTCAATAAGATACGTGAATTTTCAACCAAGTATTTGAATTTTCAACCCAAAAAGATAAATTTTCAACAAGAAGTGGAATAGTTAAATTTTTAGTTTAAAAGATTAATTTTGAACCAAAAGAACGAATTTTTTAAAAATAATTAATTTTGCAATCGAAAAGACGAATTTGCAACTGAAATGATGAATGTTCAACCAAAAACAGTGAATTTCATTTTCAACCAAAAAGATGGATTTTTAATCAAAAAGGCGAATTTTCAATAAAATACGTGAATTTTCAACCGAAAGTGGAGTAGTTTAATTTTTAGTTAAAAGGATTGATTTTGAACAAAAAAAACACGAATTTTCAATAAAATAGTTTATTTTTTAACAAAAGAGATAAATTTATAACTGAAATTATGCATCTTCCATCAAAAAATGAATTTTTAATAAAGTAGTTCCACTTCCAACCAAGTATGGTTGAAGTTTCAAACAAAAAAGATGAATTCTCAATGAAAAATATAATAGTTCGTATTTCAAAAAAAAAATATATTTTTCTTTTAAAAACAAGCACAGTTTAATTCAACCAAAGAAGACGAATTTTCAACAAAATAGTTCAATTTTCAACAAAAGAGATTAATTTTGTAACAAAAAAGACTAATTTTGAAAAGAATACAGAAATTGTCAATCAAGTAGTTGAATTTTTAACTAAAAAAGCTCAATTTTCAACTAAAAATGTAATGGTTAAATTTTCAGTTGAAAAAAAACAACAATATTAATATGAATTAATATATTAGATTAATATTCAACCAGAAAAGATGAATTAAAAAAAACAGTTAATTTCTCAACCAAAGAGATGACTTTTTAACTGAAATTATGAATCTTCAACAAATAAAATGAATTTTTAACAAACTAGTTCCTGTTTTCACCAAGTATAGTGGAATTTTCAACCAAGAAATCTTTTTCTTTGAAAACAAGAGCAGTTGAATTCAACAAAAGAAATAAATTTTTAACAAAATAGTTAGATCTTCAACCAAGTATAGATGAATTTTCATTTTTAAAAACTATCAATTTTGAACCAAAGCGGGAACAGGTAAATTTCCAGTTAAAATTATTACTTTTCAGCCAAATAAAAATAAATCTTCATGAAAATAGTTGACTTTTCAACCAAAAAAGATAAATTCTCAGCGTAAAATGTAGTAGTTGATATTTCAAGCAAAAAAGATTTTAATTTTGAATAAAAAACAATTTAATTCAACCAAATTGTTAAAATTTCAACCAAAAAATGATTTTTTAAGAGAGTGGTTAAAAATTCAGCCAAATAGTTGAATTTCCTACCAAAAAGATGAATTTTCAACAAAAAGTGTAATAGTTGATATTTCAACAACAACAAAATTAATTTTCTACCACAACAGATGCATTTTTAACAAAAAAGTTGAGTTTTCCAACTAAAGAGTCGAATATTTTTGAAAGCAGTTGACTTTTAACCCGGGATGTATGAATTTTCAACAAAAGGTTCATTTTCAACCAAGAGAGATGAATTTCCAAGCACGTAGTTAAACTTTCAAAGAGACCAATTTTTAACAAAATAATTGAATTTTTTACAAAAAAGTTAATTATCAACCAAGAAAGATGAATTTTCAAACAAAAATGATTCAACTTCAACCAAAAGCTTTTGCATTTTCTACCAAATAGCTGAATTTTTAATCCAAGAGGACGAAGTTTCTATCCAAAAATTCGAATGTATATCATAGATTCTGAACCAAAAATATAATAGCAGACTTTACAACCAAAAATAATTAAATTTTAACCAAAAATAGTTGGATTTTCTTATCGGGTTCTATTAATTCAATTCGTATTTAAGCGAAAAAATAAGAAAAAGGGGAAATTTATTGAAAACAGGGGAAAAAAGAGAAATTCTTTTAAAAAGGGGAAAAGAGGGGAATAGGGGATAGAGTGTGAAGCCTGCTATGGTCATTGGTCACCCCAGAGTAGAGGTGCAGCACGGTTTTAATTCGTGATCCGTGGCGGATTCTGGGCCGAGCTCTGAGGTCGCCAAGGCAAAATTTCGCGATGGAGGGGAAGGGAAAGTGAAAACTACTCGTTGGGCAATTGCAACTTACTTGCTTTGCCGGACTCCGACGCTCAGTGGCGCAATAATTTGGCATTCCGATATATGTGCACACAAACTGGCAGAAAGAGCACATGTGGTTGTAAGACCAGAGAGTATTCGTACCTGGAGTGGACCTGACCGACCGCGTGCCTACAAATATTTCCCAGAAAGAATAAAGCTCGCTTACGTTCAACCAGGTTCAACCTGGGCCCTGGCATGATCCAGGAGTCCGCACGACCCTAGCGAAAAGATAAACTGGACATTTCCAGTCAGAATTTCTCTTCAAAGAACTCTCTGGAATTGGAAGAGAAGGCTTCCGAGCGGGTGACTGACCCTCGACTTTTGAGTGTACACTAGATTTCAAAAGATTTCAAAAGATTTTATAAATTTCGAATTTTATGCGTTCAACCCGGAAAGAAAAAGCGGATTGAATAATTTGAATCGGTGGGAAGCCTTTATGAATCCGCAATCTTAATTGTAGACTTCACAGCCAAAAAAGTTCTCAAAACAGGGAAAATAGGATGATTTTTCACGAAAATATGGAATAGGGGAATAAATTTTTTTTTAAATAATGTAGGTACTTCAATTGCAAGTCGAAATATATTCCATTTTCAACGAAATAGTTAATATTTCAACCAAAAGCTTAATTTTCTACCAGAAGAAATAAATCTTCAATTAAAAAAAGTTCATTTTCAACCAAGAAAGATGAATTTTCAATAAAATAGTTAAATTTTCAACGAAAAAAAGATTCATTTTTTTACCAAAAGGAATAAATTTTCAACAAAGAAAGATGAAATTTCAACCAAATAGTTGAACTTTCAACAACAAAAATAGTTTTCAACTAAACAGTTGCATTTACAACCAAATAGCTGAACTTTCAAACGAAAGGGACGATTTTAGAAAGTAGTTAAATTTTTAACCAAATAGTTAACTTTTAACGAAATAGCTAAACTTTGTATAAAATTGTTTAATTTTCAAGCCAGAAAGACGACTTTTCTACGAGACAGTTGAATTTTCTTCAACAACAGTTGCATTTTTAACCCGAAAATATGGATTACCAATAAAAAAGTTCAATTTCAACCAAATAGTCGAATTTCCAACAAAATAGTTGAATAAATAATCAACCAAAACAGATTAATTTTCAAACAAACAGTTAACTTTTCAACAAAAAACGATAAAATTTCTACTAAAAGAGATGAAATTTAAATCCAAAAAGACGAATTTTCAAACCGAGAATACGAATTTTCTACAAAACAGTTGAATTTTCAATCAAGAAGATTAATTTTCTACCAAAAAGACGAATTTTCTAAAAAAATACATGCATTTTTAAAGAAATAGTTGAATTTTTAATTCAGAAGTTCATTTTTCAACCAAAAAAAAAAGAAGTAAAATTTTCAGTTAAAAAAATTAATTTTCAAACATAAAAAACGAATTTTCAATCAAAGAGATAATTCTCCAACCAAAAAGATGAATTTTTAACAAAGTAGTTCAAATTTCAACCAGCTAGTTGCATCTTCAGCGAATTAGGTTAATTTTATACCAAAAGGACTGAATTTTCAACAAAAAAGTTAATTTTCAACCAAGAAAGATGAATTTTGAACCAAATAGTTGAATTTTAAACCTACAAAGATGAATGTTCAAACCAAAAAGACGATTTTTCAACTAAAGAGTTGAATTTTCAACCACGAAAGATTTTTCAGTCAAGAAAGAAAAAAAGTTAACTAAATTGTTGAATTTTCAACCCCAAAATAAGAAATTTCAACAAAAACGTTAACTTTGAACAAAATAGCTGAAGTTTCCATAAAATTTTCGAACATTCAAGCAGAAACGACGACTTTTCTACAAAGCAGTTGAATTTTCAACCAAAAAGAAGACTGTTCTAAAAAACAGTTCGATTGCTAACCCGAAAATATGGATTTCCAACAAAAAAGTTACTTTTCAACCAAATTGCCGAATTTTGAACAAAATAGTTGACTTTTCAATAGAAAAATATGAAATTTCTATTAAATGGTATGAATTTTAAACCCAAAAAGATGAATTTTCAATCCAAGAATACGAATTTTCTACAAAACAGTTTAATTATAAACCTGGAAATTTGAATTTTCAACAAAAAAGTTAATTTTCCACAAAGAAAAATAAATTTTCAACCAAATAGTTGAACTTTCAATCAAAATAGACGAATTTTCAACAAAGTTGTTGAATTTTTATCCAAATAGTTGAATTTTCAAGGAAAAAGACGAATCTTTTAAAAGACAGTTGAATTTTCAACAAAAAAGTAAATTTTCAACCATGTAAGATGAATTTTCAACCAAAAAATATTACTTTTCCACCATAAAAGATAAATTTTCAGTCCATAAGTACGAATTTTCTACACCAAAAAAATTGACTTTTAAATTTCAAAATGTATAGTTAGACTTTCAACCAAAAGAGACGAATTTTCAACAAAATAGATGAATTTTTAACGAAACACTTGAATTTTCATGCCAAAAAGACGAATTTTTGAAAAGACGGTTAAATTTTCAACAACAAAATTAATTGTTATCAATGAAAGATAAACGTTCTACCGAAAAAGATGACTTTTCTACCATAAGAGAGAAATTTTCAATCGATAGGTATGAATTTTCTATCCTAAAATGCGAATGTCCAACAAAATAGTTAAATTTTCGACGAAATAAGATGAATTTTCAACAAAATAATTAAATTTCCAACCAGATAGTCGAATTTTGCAACCAAAAATAGTTGGATTTTCTTATAGGGTTCTGCTAATTTAGTTCGCATTTGAGTAAAAAGAAAACGAGAAAAAGGGTAAACTTCTTGAAACAGGGAAAAAAGAGGAATTCTTTAAAAAAGGGAAATAGGAAAAAGAGTGTGAAGACTATAATTGACTATGAAATTCATCGAATTTAAACGTTTTCGACTTAAAAATTAATTTAAAAAAATTTTTAATTTTAATAGAGATTCACGGAATTATAAATGGTTCAATTTCAAATGCTATTTTAAATAGAAATGTTCTATGTATAAAGCTTTAATGAAAAATTATTCAATTTCTAATGTTCTCAAATAAAATGGTACAAGTGTTTTTAGTTTTGAATTTCAATTTTGAAAGTTTCATTGTGATTAAAATTGAAACTAAGTATAGCGTTCTATGAAAAACGAAAAAAGAGTCTATTAGACGCATTTTTTCAAGAATGTCGAAAAAAGTCCTTGATTCAAATCATTCGATTTTTAAAAATGAAGTTTGACACTATCATTATTTAAATTTACGCTGGTTCATTTAAGTCCCGCAGCACTGCATTATAACCTATTCTACAATGCGTTTATTTAAAAACCAAACAGAGGCCTATACAAGGGTCCTCTTTGCTGTTAAAGTTTCATTAGACTCAACTTCACTTGGTACCTGTGAAAATTTTTCTTGACAAAAATGAGCTTAGAATCATTATGAATTTAATCACAACCAGTGATAACCCGCGGCACCATTCAACTTTATTAGAAGTACTCGCATTTGTCTGGACGTTTAGCCAGGAGAGAGGAAAACGGCAGAAAACCATCTCCCGAGTTCAGCCGGTTTTCCGACTGTCGAGTTTAAAGGTAGACATTTGATGGAGCGAATAAGTTTGAGTCAATAAGTTGAATTAAGTTTGAGTCTAATAAATGAAGTAAAATTTGAGTTCTTTACTTACCATTCACACTCGAGCAATAAATCAACTCGATGTTCATCACGTTCTTCCATTTTTCTTTTACAGGTCCAATTCTTCCTGGTCTTCATCCACAGTGCCCAGGCTTTGGTTTTCGACTGTGGGTATCCAAAACTCGTGGCCGGACTTCTTTTGCTCCACTCAACGATCTTCTTCGCCCTGTTCTCCGACTTCTATAGGCAGGCCTATCGCAAGGAACAAATGTCTTCTGTCGCCAAAACAAAGGCCAAGGAGCTCAAATCCGAGTAGAGAAATGGCAGAAGGAATCCTGATTTTCGAATGGACGAGATACCCTTTCGCCTTAATCTAGTCCTACTCGTGCCTGATTCTCGATCGCAATGGCCATGGGCGGATCGTCCGAGCAGAAGATTGAGAACGTAGATCGGGGAAGGAATCGCGAGACGGCGTTTTTCACGCCAAAGATTCTCGGATCGAATCGGTCTCGACGTCTGATAATGTCCTAGATTATTTAAAAAGAATTTCCTTGATTAAGAAGCTGTACAGTTAAGCGTTAATGTAAATAAGAACCTTTTCCTAATTTCCAATCAAAATATACTGATGATATTTCAATCTTGGAATGATAAAGATTAAGTTTAACGTCAAGGAGATTAGATAAATATACATATGGTTTATAAGTAACTTATTCTATAGAAAGATTTTATAATAATGTTAAAAGTAGAAAAAGTATCAATTTCGATGCATCGGACTATTTCTTAGAGAGCTTTCAAATTTGAAGGTGGAAGAAGTTTAGACTTACCGGACTTTGAAATTTTGATGAACACTGTTTTTACGTTTAAATTTTTTAAACATGACATTATGCACACCTAAATAGAATATAAATTTGGAAACGTTCCAGTTTGGAACAAAGATTAATTAATTTTGAAAATTTGTATGTTTGGAAGAAACTCTTAAAATACACCAAATCAAAAAAACAACAGGCATTTTATTATTGTTGCACTTCAACTCGAAAGATAATTTTTGTTTGAAAGCCTTCTAATGTTGAAAATCTTCAAGTTTTTATAGAATTCATTGAAAACATTAAAATATAGGTAAATATAACTTTTGAGTTATTTATTCTTTGATGCCTGTCAATCTGAAAGATTTCCAAATAAAAAGATTTATTTCCAAGCCTTCTAGTAAGGAATAAATAAAAAAAACTATTTAAGAAGCTTGAAATCGATAAAATTATTGAATATCTATGAATATGGGTAGCATATAAAGCCCAAAAATTTGAAAGAATCGTCAAGTTAAAATCTCCTGAGTTTGGAATAAAATGATATTTTTCAAGCAACAGAAAAAATTATTTTTCAGATTGAAAGAAAGTGAATGAATAAATTTAAATACTTTGAATTTCGAAGGAATACAAACCCAAGGGCATTAAAATCTAAAAGCATTCGAATTCGTCTGCAAATAATTGATATAAAAATTAAATTTAAAGCAACAAAATCAAAATATAACTACAAATGAAAATCAGGTGCTTTCAATTGATCAAAAAATGATTTAAATGGCTTAAAATTGCTTTCAAGATAAAGGAATTAACCATTTGAATAAAATCAAAGCGAAAAGCATTCGAATTTAAAATAAATTAAATTTCGAAAGATACAAAAGAAAAGTTAAAATTTAAAGATAGTTAATCTTCCTAACAAAAAATCAAATTAAAAGCCTTTCATCTTCAAAGTTAAAGCTTCTGATTTATATTGAACTATTAGAATACTGTGAACAAAAGAATTAAGTGTAAGACTTTAAAAGTAGAAAAAACCATCTAAAAGCCAACAAAAATGTTCAAGTTTGAAAGCCTCCAATTTGAAAATAACATCTACAAGCCCAAGAAAATCCTCTCAAAATTTTCAAATACAGAAAAGAATGAACGTCGAGAGTTGATTCATCCGAGCAGTCATGATTCGTTAGCTGCCTTTACGAGTTACCGCGATACCCAATAAGAGACGTGCTTATGGGAAAATCATTTTGAGTCACACCCTCTTTTTATTTCTCCAAACCTTCCAATCTCATCAAAACTATTTTCAAAAAATTCTAGAAACTATAAATTACTACCTACACTATTATTTACCTTAATCTTATCTCGTAAGATTTAACAAAATTTATATCGGCTTGAATCAAAGATTAGTTCTGAGAGAACAGTTTTACTACTATTAAGTGGTACATATTTGATATTAGTAACTGGTGAATTTGTAGCTTATATTTAGAATGTTTTATTTAACTAAATCGAATATTTATCTATTTATTATACTAATTATTAGGGATAAAAAAGGATTAGTTGCAAAATTTTGAAAAAAAACTCATCTAAGACGAATTTTCTTACCAAAGAACCGTTTTAAGGAAGCTTGCAATTAAATGTCATCAAATCTAATTCGATTTTCAGTAAGGGGCCATCAATAAATTACGTAACAGCTTTTTTTGGAAGAGGGGGTTCAGGAAAAATGTTACGAAAATTATAGTGTAATGCTAAAGTTCGGTAATCACAATGAAAGATTGTAATAACGTTATAAAGACTTTAATATTGGTATTTTATTGGTAATATTATTCTTTTTTTTTGCATCATTAGTAGAATTAGAAGAAAAGAAATAAATTAATAAATCAATTTAGGATTTTATATCGTAATGAGATTCCTTGATCCAAAGAAACAATTGTTTGACTCTAAGAAAAATATTCATTGACTCTCAGTCAAAGAAAAGTTTCTTTGATTCAAAGAAATTGTTTTTGTACCAATAGGTACAAATTTTTCTTTAATTTAAAATGATTTTCTTCATTTTGAATTTATTTTTAGTTAAGTGAAAAATAATATGTTAAAGAAACAGTTTCTTCAATTTAAAACAAACATTTTTCTGAGTGTAGATTTAAAATTCGCCACCTGGTTTAGTTTTGAGTGTTTATAGTTGAAAATTACGAAATTTTAATCATCTTTTTAAAATGGGTCTATCTTGAAGATTTTCAATTGAATATTAATTACTAATGTGTATAATTTAGAAAAATAATAAAATTCTTTAATTTGGATGATTTCAAAGATCAAAAGTCAAGAGTTTTCAATTCTAAATCTTCCAAATTGAAAAAAAATTAAAAGCATCCAAATTTTAGAATTTTTAATTGTCAAACTTAAAACTTGAATCATTTTTAATTGTACATTTTCAAAATTATAAGCTCTTCAATTTTAAAGATTTACATTGAAAAATTCTTCAATTCTAACGAATTTCAATTGAAAATTCTTCCATTTTTAAAATGTTTACAATTGCAGATTTATTAATTTGGAATGTTTACAGTTAAAAATTATGTAATTTTGAACATTGAAAAAAAATAGATAGTTCAATTTTGCAGATTTAAAATCGAAAATTCTTCAATTTTTGAGATTTGTAATTGAAAATTCTTCAGTTTTAGAGATGAATAAAACAAAATTCTTAAATTTGGATGATTGTGAAGATTTAAAGTCAAGAGTTTCCAATTAAAAAGCTTCCAAATTAGAGAAATTTAAAACGTAAATCATCAGAATTGCCGATTTTTTAATTGTAAAACTTAAAACTTGAACAATTTTTAATTGTAAATTTTCAAAATTGAAAACTCTTAAATTTTAAAGATTTTCCATTCAAAGTTCAACCATTTTTAAGAGATACAATTGAAAATTCTTGAATTTTGAAAATATAAAATTATTCAATTTTCAATATTTATATTTTAAAAGCATTTAATTTAAAGGTTTTTTTGAAATAGTTAAATTTTGACGATTTACAATTGGAAATTCTTCAATATTAACGCTTTTCATTTTAAAGTTCTTCCATTTTTAAGACTTGCAATTGAACAATAATTAATTTTGAATGTTTATAGTTCGGAATAACGTAATTTTGAACACTTTTTTGGAATATGTAGTTCAATCTTGAAGACTGACAATGGAAAATTCTTCAATTTGAAGATTTTAAATTGAAGATTCTTCAATTTTGAAGATGTATGAATCAAGATTCTTAAATTTGGATGATTTTGAAGATCATGAGTGAAGAATTTTCAATTCTAAAGCTTCCAAATAAAAAAAATTTCAAACGTAAATCAGAATTACTAAAGAATTCCTAATGTGTATAATTTAGAAAAATCTAATTTTGAATGTTTTTTTTAATAGATTAATTTTGAAGACTTACAATTGAAAAATCTCTAATTCTAAAGATATCTAGAAATAAAAATTCTTTAATTTGGATGATTTCGAAGATCAAAAGTCAAGAGTTTTCAATTCTAAATCTTCCAAATTGAAAAAAAATTAAAAGCATCCAAGTTTTAGAATTTTTAATTGTAAAACTTAAAACTTGAATAATTTTTAATTGTGAATTTTCAAAATTAAAAACTCTTCAATTTTAAAGATTTTTCATTCAAAGTTCAACATTCTTGAATTTGAAATAAATAGCATTGAAAATTATTCAATTTTCAAGATTTATATTTTAAAGGTATGTAATGTTGAACTTTTTTTTTGAAGAGTTCAATTTTGAAGACTTACAATCGAAAATGTTTCCATTTTTAAAAATTACAACTGAAACTTCATTAATTTGGAAAGTTTCTAGTTTGAAGTTACATTATTTTGAACGTTTTTTTTTAATATGAAGTTCAATTTTTAAGATTTACAATGAAAAATTCGTCAATTTTCAAGATTTGCAATTGAAGGCTTTTTAATATTTAATTTTTATCATAAAAAATGATGCGATTTTGATGGCTTTTTTTAAAATACTTTAATTTTCAAGATGTAAAATTGAAATTTATTTAGTTTTATAGATTTGCAATTGAAAATTTTTGAATTGTGAACATCAAAAATGACACCACTGACTTATGTTTATTATTTTACATATATGTAACATATGTTTCCTTATATAAAAAGAAAGGAATGGTAATTCTGGTGTCTCGGGTCCTAAGTAACTAAATTGTATTTAATAAGACATATTTGTACATATTTGAAAAAATTACTCACATAGGCGTTCCAAACCATTTTGTTACGACTTGTTACAGGCGGCAAGGGAGGGGTAAAATATTGGCAAAAAATGTGTTACGTAATTTATGGATGGCCCTAAAAAGTGAACAATCTTTCTAAGGAGTTGACTATTTAAAAAAATTATAGAATTTCTAATGGGAAGGACTGCTTGGGAATTTCTTCAGTATATAAATTGTTCTCTCAGAGTATTGGAAGGATATTTGTTTAAAAACCGCTTACCGACAACTACGACTTGTGGACAGAACCAGCTCAAATTTTGTAATTACTGAATTTTCCTATTTATAAAATACAAAGGCCGTATCCTTGCCACACGCGAGCGAATCTGAAGTCTTTCCTGCGGCACGTAGAGGAGCTTTCACAGGGCACACTGTACGAGTACCAGTGTTTGCCAAGATGCATCAAGTTTCGATGCCGTATTACCGCAGTGCGTCACTCGCGGGACGATTTTTCAATCTAATAAATGCATCCAAAAAAACTGTTACTGCATACTAAAGAATATCCTCGAAATTTCACCGGGCCGGCGAAAATCGCAGCGATGGTCTTGTCATTTTTCGAGGATCCGAAAGACTAACCGCGACAACCAGCAGGGGCGGTTTACAAAATAGGAGCCAATGGGAGCGCTGCAGTTTAGGGATGTCGATTTCAGATAGAAACATTAATTTCTTATTTTATACACATGGAAATTAAAAGTTTGTTAGTCCCGGTCGTGGATGAATGAATGAAAAATCAGGAAAAAATGCGAAACTGCGAAAAAAGAATAAATTATTATAAGGGAAAACACTCAAATGGAGAAAGTTTTTTGTAACTCATTTTA
This sequence comes from Andricus curvator, assembly GCA_932195095.1. Classification (NCBI taxonomy): domain Eukaryota; kingdom Metazoa; phylum Arthropoda; class Insecta; order Hymenoptera; family Cynipidae; genus Andricus; species Andricus curvator. Next base: position 354,136 of record CAKNYM010053305.1, on the reverse strand, counting down.
GAAAATATTTTTTAGTACTCTTGTTAAAACAAGCCTCGGGGCACTCGTTGCCTTAAACTGCCCCTGACGAGCGGGAAATGGATTTGTCGTGAAATTTTGTCTTTTTTTCAAGGGTGATAATGGATTTGAGGGATGTCGGAGGACCGGGAAATTTAGAACGATCACTGATGATTTTGAAAATGTTTTGAATTTTTACAAACGGCACTTTCGAGCGAGAATGGTGTGCATAATTTTGCGGAGTTGCATGAATGCGTGCGGACAACCCGGCGCTAAACCGCGGAGTCTGCGTATCGATTCTGTCGAGTGGGTGTGCAGTGGCGCTCATTCTATCGATGATAACCGATCAGAAAATAATCTGGATTTCTAATTAAGCGTCTGGAAAGTATTCGCCTACCCCTAACGACCGCAGCCACTCGTTTACCTCCGACTTTAAGTTTAAGGTCTATTTTAAGAGACTAGTTTTTATGATGCTACTTTGTAAATATGCCTTTTTTAATGACAATTAAATAAAAAGTACCAATTAAATACACCCTTATTCATTGACGTGTTTAACTCCCATTCCTTTATAAAATTTGTAAAAGGGGTGATTAAAGAATGATAAGGAACGGTTTTTATAATTACACATTCTTAGGTAAAAGTGTTGAGGTTCAAAGGAAGCTAAATTGAAGGACTGCAAATTTTCAGCGTCTACTAGATGAATTATTTTTAATTCCTGGTTTTCTCCAGGTCAATTTTTCATTTTTCAGGTCTGGTAATTACACGTCTTTTTGAAATTTCCATGTTCTAATTTAGAATTTTAATTATTTTGGAAAATTTCTTGTTCTATGTCAGAATTCTAGTTCTTCCTGAAAATTCCCTGTCCAAAATCAGAATCATAATTCTTTTTGAAAATTCCCCGCACCAACTCAAAATTTGCATTCTTTTGGAAAATTAACTATTCCAAGTCAAAACTATAATTCGTCTCGAAAATGTCTTCTTCCAAATCAGAGTTATAATTCTTTTTGGATAATTCCTTGTTCCAGATCTGAATAATTTTTTTTTCTCAAAAATTCTCTGATCGAATTCAGAATTAAACAGAATTGCTTCGAAAATTTTCATGTTCCAACTTTTATCATTCTTTTCAAAATATCCCTGTTCAAAGTCAGAACTATGTATATATATTTACATTTTCAGATAAATACTAATTATAGTCATTAACGACAACGAAGTATTTTCATTGTTCGTTTCGTGATTGAACAAACTGAGAGTAATAAAATATCAAAACACTTTTAATATTCATTTTAGTACAATCAAATGAAAAATCCCGGTCGCTGAATCAAATTCCCGGTCATTTCCCGGCGAACAAAATTCCCTGTTTCAGGATATTCTAATTTTGGTTTCTTTTTATACTCTAAAGGAGAAAAAGGTTATCTGATTTGATGTTGCATATGTATAATTATTTTTTTAAATAATAGAGGAAAATGTCGTTATTAGATTATCGACATTTTATTTATAATTTATATACAATAGACGTAAAATATTCTTACGATTCCTAAGATGCGAATAACAATCGTAGCATGTATCTACAAAGAAACAAGTTCAAGCAGCTGCAGCTTGCTCTTCCTTCAGTTGTCGTCTCTTCTTCCTTTCTAAGAGACGGCGTTCTCTTTCATATTCCTTCATTCGTATGATCCAACTGAAATTGATAAATATAATGTTAATCACTATTTTTTCAAAAAATGGGGGAAATAGGGAACGCAGGCTTCAATCTGCAGTTTATCATAAAGTGTTAAACGTTGCTTTTTTGTTACCAAAAAAATAGGAAAAGAGTAACATTTCTTTTTTAGGATTTCAAACTTAAAGCTTGTTTCCAGAATGAATGAATTTTAAAATATATTTAAAAAATGTGTCGTATTATCTGACTCGAAAAATCATGAATAAGAATTTCTATTAAATGAATACAGTTTTTTGTAAAAGCTGTAACGTATTTTAACGGAGGAATTATCTTGGTTTCGAAAAACCGGCATGATTGAAACTTTTGTAATGGAAGCACCGAACTTCAAATTATTATATCAAAGCTTCAGAAAGATATTCCATTAATTCAAAAATGATAGATAGCTATTAATTTTTGTTATAACCTGCTATGCTTAACTTTTGTCAATTTTATTCTAGAAATCATATTTCTACTTACTGAAATTCACCCTTTTAATGTATGTTACATACACTGTTCCATTCCCGAAAAATTAATGGTGAATTTGTTAGAGAAATGTCTAGATTTCTGTATTATAAGTTCATTGTATATCTTTAATGAAACCGAACCGAACAGGTTATAAGTGTTTCAATTGTATTTTCCTTTTAGGGGAAAAAACTCTCGCAGAAAATGGCAAATAAAATACAAAATTTGTCTATGTAATCAATGTTTTGTTTCATATTTTCTTGATACTGAGTAATAAAATTTGAATTGAATTTCTAAGCAGAATCCAAATCCAGAAGTATTCCTAAAAATTTGGAACAATCATATAATCAAGAGTAAGTCCTATTCTTAAATTTGAACAAAGAGCGTTTAAATCTTATGTAATTGCTGCGTATTCATAAAAAATAGTTACCGGTGCAATACAAATGTTTGAGAAGCGAAAGACCGCTCAAAAAAGGGGAAATAGGGCAACTTTTCACGAAAAAAGGGGAAAAATAGGGAAATGATTACATATTAATTTTTATATTTAGAAAAGAAGAAAGAATCATTTTGTAAGAAATTTTTTATTTTTAAATAATGTTGTATGCTTTTTTAATGATTTCTGCCAATTAAAGAGTTTATTTATAAAAATGAGATATACTTAAGTCGTTGGAAATCCATTTCCGGATATACAAATAGTCCGAAACAAATTTTGTTAAATAAACCATTTTTATATGTTTAAAATCATTCTCATAATCTCCCAAAGGGGCATAATTTCTGAAGTGTACCCACCTCGAAAATGAAAGTTGTCCGATCGGGCTAAAAATTGGCCCAATTGTAGTTCTATTAGATAGTACTCCTCACACCAAAAATTAATTCATTTTGATAATTATTTATCAAAGTGGAGGGGGTACAATTTTGTGTTTTTTAAGAAAAGCTTTACTTTCAAACGTTTGTAACTTTTGTCCTATTGCCTTAAACAAAATTTCACTTGAAATATTTTCGATAGATTTTTTTCACAGGCTTTCTGGTGGTAATAACGATTTTTGAAAAAAATTAAAATTTGACCCATATTTTCGAAAATCAAAAATAAATTTGACTTTTTTTCAAACTTGGGCACTTTTTTTTTTCTTCAAAATAGTTTTAAAAGAAAGCTGAGATTTTTTCCTATAAGACCTCCAATTTTTAGAGTGGCAAATTAATTTGTCTTTGAGCAATAGAACGATACATAAACAAGATGCCGTGATAGGGCCGGTGGCGCGCGATCTCCCCTAGTGCGCTCAGGCCGAGGATCTTTGTGCAACGCTTTAGTGCCAGTTTTTTAAGTTAAGTAATATTATATGCTGCTAGAATAACTGTTCTCTACATTTGCAGGGTGAATTAACAAAGGCCTGCATTACGGTAAGTATAAAATTAATTGCGAATATGCTTTAAAAATTAGAAGTGAGAATATGCATCTTTTGAATTTACATTTTTTTTACATTTACATTTTTCTTCGAAAACCTGAAGGAAAATTTATTGCCTGGGGAGTTTTTGATTTGCTTCGATTTTGCTGAGAATTACGCCTTCATAATCCAGAATGTATCGCAATGATAATTTAGCTCATGACATGGTGGCTGTTCACGAGTATCAAAAGATAATAGTAGAATACTTGAAAACTCATTTCAGGCCAAGTAAAATCTACTATTTCACTGATGGTACAGGGCAACATTTCAAAAATAGGAGTAGCTTTGTTAATCTCCAAGTCCATGAAGAAGATTTTGGTATCAAAGCTGAATGACATTTCCATGGAACATCTCATGGTAAGGGTGCATGTGATGGTATAGGAGCGAATATAAAGAGACAAGCAGTACGTTCAAGCTTACAATGTTCTCCGAAACATCACATGCTCACTCTCCATGCTTTGTTTCAGTGGGCAAACAGTAACTGTAAGGAAACCGAAATTTGTTTCAGCAGCAAAGAAAATCATGCCTTAGCCACCGGGTGACTGAAAACCAGATTTCACAAAGCTGTCATGATGCCAGATACATTACAGCACCACGCTTTCATTTCCACTCAAGACGGAAAACTTCAACTCAAGAAGTTTTCGTCCTCTGAGAAATACGACATCTTCTCGAATGGCAAAAAAAAAACCGCAAAGAAGCCTGCAAAGAAAACAACTGTTGAGACTATCGCCAAAAAATCGAACAGAAAGACAGATAATATTACCATGTAATATTACTTAACTTAAAAAACTGGCACTAAAGCGTTGCACAACGAACCTCGGCGTGAGCGCACTAGGGAAAATCGCGCGCCACCCGCCCTATCACGGCATCTTGTTTACGTATCGTTCTATTACTCAAAGACAAATTAATTTGCCACTCTTAAAATTGGAGGTCTTATAGGAAAAAATCTCAGCTTTCGTTTAAAAATATTTTGAAGAAAAAAAAAAGTGCCCAAGTTTAAAAAAAAGTCAAATTTATTTTTGATTTTCAAAAATTTGGGTCAAATTTTGATTTTTTTCAAAAATCGTTATTACCACCAGAAATTTTATGAAAAATTCTATCGAAAACATTTCAAGTGAAATTTTGTTTAAGGCAATAGGACAAAAGTTACAAACGTTTGAAAGTAAGGCTTTGCTCAAAAAACCCAAAAATTGTACCCCCTCCACTTTGATAAATAATTATCAAAATGAATTAATTTTTGGTGTGAGGAGTACTATCTAGTAGGACTACAATTGGGCCAATTTTTAGCCTGATCAGACAACTTTCGTTTTTCGAGGTGGGTACACTTCAGAAATTATGCCCCCAAATTATCCTGCACGAGTCAATATTCTTTTTTATAAATTCTCAGCAATTACATAACATTTAATAGTGTTCTTGGTTTAGATTTTAAGAGTAAGATTTACTCTTGATTTTATGATTTTTCCAAATTTCTAGGAACTCCTTTCTAGATTTGGCAAACTCAAGATTTCAAAATGTTAATTTTGCACACTGGAAGTGTGAGAAAGAAATAATAGTAAGAAACTAAATAAATAACTTACTCGTCCACAAGGCATTCCTGTAATTTATCTTTTATATCAACACATCTGGTAAGCCATGGAAGCTCACGGGCTCGACATCCCTCAAGCTCTAAATACAAATGAGCACAATAATCTCGATGTTCTGGTGGCACCTTATTGGCCCTCATTTCTTGCTCCGTAGCTATCATAACTAAAACAAGAGATAAGGAAATTATAGAAATTTTATCATCGAAATAATTAGGGCAAAACGGAAGGGTTGCTCCTACTTTCGGATTAAAATACTTGAAGCCGTTCGATATTTTGTGCATCTAAATTCGATTTTTCTAATGTCTATATAATAATTCAATAGATAAATATGAGATTATAATAAGTTTTTAAATATTTAATAATAATTTTAGAGTAAAATTTTGCATTTCATTTTGTTTCGTTTCCAAAAACTAAATAATAGTCTCTTTAATTTAATTTGAATTGCAGAAAAAGGAACGAGATAGTTTTTATTCTACATTTATTTATTTTCGGTTCAAAAAGCCAATAGAATCCTTCAACTTTTTGTGGAACTTAAATCTCAAAACCTTTCAAAATAAAAAAGAGCAGGGTGGCCGTTTTAATCGAGGAAAATATTTAATTCAAAATTAAAGATGAAGATCAATAATTTAAAGATTTTTAGTATTTGACAGGATTTGGGAAAAAATATTTCTATGAATTTATAGGTATTTAAATTTTGATGTTTTTTTCCAAAAATATACAATTTTTTTCTTTAAACTTCGATAGTTTTTGATATAATCCAGTTATTCCTCATTTTCTTTCTAGAATCTGGTAAGGCTTATACCTTCTTTTCAGGGTCGTTGCAAAACATTATTTTTTTAATTCCCTGAAATTTCCCTTCCAATTTCTCATTTTCGCTGGCCGTTCAAATTTGAAAACTAGAATTCTAATCTTGTAACATTTAAAATATCGAATACTTATAAAAGTAATAAAACCATTTTAAATAAAAACTTTGGAACTAAAAATTCTTGAATGTTATTTAAAGTGCCACTTACAGAAATTCCCAGACTTTTGCAAGTTTTTTTTTAATCCCTGAATTTTTTTCTAACCAATAAAATTCCCTGAACTTTTCCTACATTTTCTAGTTTTCCCATTTTTCGAAATCTGCCGGAAAATTTGCAAACAGTGCAAAATGAAGCAAAATTTTTTACAAGTCTTCCGTTGTTTTTGAGAAAAATCGATGTTATGAAAAAGAAATCTCCTGGCCTCAAAATATTTTAGCCCGGATGAAAATCACAGGATTGTGTTCCTTATAAAATAAACATAACAAAAAATTGGCAAAGAATATAATACTTGGTTTTTTGTGAAATAGTCTTTTGATTTTCAAATAAATCGCCACAGGCATGAAACTATTTTCAAAAATAAATCATTTTCCCGACCGATTTCGAAAAAGGGCAGTAAATCTCGCCAGGGTCCGGAAATAAAATTTAGATATCTAAATTATATAGAAAACTAAGTTTAAAGAAAAAATTTGCATTTTTTTTTTATTCTATAATTGAAGTATTAGAGAACCTTCCTGATATGAAATGAATCCGGTCATTCCTTTATTGAATATCTCGGCTGATAAAATAATGTGTTTAAAACTATTATCTTGAAAAGTATTAATAAATGCATCCTAAGAAATTTGAAAATTATTATTGCAGTTCTTTAGCGAAAATTTTGGAGTCAACCTAACAATAGAAACATTTTAACTGGTTAATAAATTTAAAAAAATTTAAAACATTCTTTAATAATAACTTTAAAACTTCCCGGTCATTTCTCGGTTTTTGAAGATCACAAAAGATTCTCGGTTCCTCGGCAGAGTGGCCATCCTGAAACGGATGCTAAATTCGAAAGACTAATTATAAAGTAATGTAAATCAGGTATTCAGAGTTATTCGAAACAAACATTTAATTTTAAACAATACAAATTTTTCAAAAATCTCTTTGAGAAAAACAGTAAATAATACTTGAAAGTCAGTATCTGGATACACAATGAATTGAATTAGAGAAAAGACTTTTCGTTATTGAAAACCATATTTTACACAAAAATAGATTTGGGAGAAATAACAAACGTCAAAGTATTTCTCCTAAACAAGGCAATATCAGACGGGAGTGTGATTATGTCATACAATCATTTCGGAGGACTCCACAGCAGCAAAATCACATTCGAATCAAAAACTTAAATGAGATAATGGGCTATTCGCTCTTTTTTTAAATCCATGTATGTCAAATTATATGAAAATAATCCAGAAACTAAAGTGCAATATCCAAGAAACGGGATATACCTTCCTTTGGAGGTTAGGACAAAGTTCACTTACCTCTTTCCTTTCTGCCATTTGGAAATCCCATTGCTGGGTCAAAAGTAGGTGGTTCCAATGCAGTAGGCATTGTATCCGGTGATGTAAAGTACTTTTTTGTCCACATAGCACCCATTTTTTCGAAAAATGACGGTCGAAAAACCGTATTTCCTTCCTACCGTCTTTTCGTCGCCCGAAGTCGGGCGATTAACGGCTAAGTGCTAAGTGACATCGATCGATCGAAGGGTTAAAAAAAGGCGCGTGATTTTAAATGTAAAATTTTTACATGCAAATTTTTAAACAATAAGGGGCCGTCAATAAACTACGTTAATAATTTATGTGTGGGCGGTCAGTAGAAGTAACTTCACGAATTTAAATAACATTTAGATTACCCTGCAACGGTACTGTTCAATAATATGTTGATAAGTTTCAAAATCAATTTCATGTTTTAGACTTCACTCTTTCCCATGTTCTCCTTTTTTAAAGAATTTTTCTTTTTCCCCGTTTTTTCAAGAATCTTCCTCTTTTTCTCGTGTTTTCGCTTAAATCCGAACCTAATTAATAGAAAGATAACCGAATAAGAAATCCAATTATTTTTGGTTGAAAAGTCTACGATTATATTTTTGGTTCTGAATTTATTACGTTTGGCTAAAAATTCTACTATTTGGTTCAAACTTCAATTATTTTGTTCAAAATGCAACTAATTGGTTAAAAAATAATCTTTTTTGTCTAAAAATTCAACTATTTGATTAAAAGATAAACTACTGTGTTAAAAATTCATTTTTGTTTTTTTTTTTTGGTTGAAGATTCATTTCTTGGGTTGCAACTTTACCCAATCCGTTTATGGAAAATTTATCTTCTTTGTTAAAAAATCATCTTTTGGTTTGAATGTTGAACTCTTTTGTTGGACATTTTTTTTAAAGATTTATCATTTTAGTTGAAAATTCATTTTTTTCGTTAAGAATTAATTTTTTTTACTAAAAATGTAACTATTTCATTTTTCGTCGAAAATTGATATTTTTAATTAAAAATTCATCTTTGCCAGTTGAAAATACAACCATTTTTTTTTGGTTAAAAATGCAAATGTTTGGTTGAAAATTAATCTTTTTTGGAGGAAAAATCAACTTGGTGTAAAGATAAACCATTTTTAGAAAAATTCAATATTTCTTGGTTGAGGATTCATCATTTTAGCTGAAAATTCATATATTCGAGTTAAAAATTGAACTGTTTTGTAGAAAAATTGTCTTTTTGGCTTGAAAATTCAACAATTTGGTAGAAAACTAAGTTTTATATTGAAAAATTATATTTTCGGATTAAAAATTCAACTGTTTTGTAGATAATTCGTCTTTTTGGCTTCAAAATTCAAGAATTTTATTTAAAATTGATGTATTATGTTGAATATTCCTCTTTTTGGAAGAAAATTAATCTTGTAGGTGGAAAATTCATCTTTATTGTAGAAAATTGAAGTATTTGGTGAAAAATTCATCTTTTTTTTTGGTTAAAAGTTCAACTACTTTGCTAAAAAATCATTTTTTCTAAGATTCACATCTTTGGTTGGAAATTTAACTTTTTTGTTAAAAATTTGTTTTTTTTTGTTAAAAATTAATTTTCTATCTGAAATTTAACTTTTTCATTTTTGGTTGAAAATTTATCGTTTATAAGTTGGAATTTCAACTATTTTGCAGAAAATGCATGTATTTAGTTGAAAATTAGTCTTTTTGATTAAAAATTTAATTAGTTGATTGAAAATTTAACTGCTTTGTTAAAAATTCATTTCTTTCTATATGATTCACATCTTTGGTTGAAAAATTAATCTTTTTCTTGAAAATACGGTTTTTTGGTTAAAAATTAAGTTTTTTATCTGAAAATGTAACTTTTTCATTTTTGGTTGGAAATTTATTCTTTATATGTTGAAAATTTAACTATTTGGTAGAAAATTTGTCTTTTTGGTTAGAAAAATCATCTTATTGGTTGAAAATTTAACTTTTTTGGTGAAACTTCGCTTTTTTATTGATGAATCTTTTTTATTTGAAAGTTTAACTTTTTCATTTTTGGTTGGAAATTCATCTCAACCATTTGGTAGTAAATATATGTATTTAGTTTTAAAAAATCGTCTTTTTGGTTAGAAAATTCATCGTTTTTAGTTAGAAATTCAACTACTTTGTTAAAAATTCATTTCTTCTAAAATTCACATCTTTGGTTGAAAATTTAATTTTTTTCTTGAAAATATTTTTTTTGGTTAAAAATTAATTTTTTATCCGAAAATTTCACATTTTCATTTTTGGATGGAAATTTATCTTTTATGAGTTGAAAATTTCACTACTTGGTAGGAAATTCGTCATTTTAGTTAGAATCGTTTGTAAGTTGAAAATTCAACTACTTGGAAGTAAATTCATGTATCTAGTTTAACAATCGTCTTTTTGGTTAAAAATTAATTTTTTCAAAGATTCACCTCTTTGGTTGAAAATGTAACTTTTTTGTGGAAAAGCCGTTTTTCTTTGGTCAAACAATAATTTTTTTACCGGAAAATTTAACATTTTCATTTTTAGTTAGAAACTTATCCTTTACACGTTGAAAATTCAACTAATTTCTTGTTGTTGAAAATTATTTTTTAATCGGAAAATTTGCCGATTCCATTGCAGGTTCAAAAAATATCTTTCTTAATTTAAAATTTAACTATTTGGTTTGAAATTAATCTTTCATGATTGAAAATTCGTCTTTTGGTAGAAAATTCATTTTCCTTGTTCGAAAATTCACTTTTTTGTTGGAAAATCAACTTTTCAGGTTAAACATTAAACTGTTTATGGTTCAACTTTAATATTTTTTGTTGGAAAACTCAACCATTTGATTACAAATGCATGTTTGCAGGTTGAAAATTCAACCGTTTTGTTAAAAAATTGTCCTTTTGGATTAAAAATTCATCGTTTATGGTAGAAGTCATCTATCATGGTTAAAAATAATCTTTTTTGCTGAAAATTAAACTATTTCGTTAAAATTTCAAGTATTTTGTTGAAAATTCTGGTTTTTTTTTTGCTTAAAAGTTGAACTATATTGTTGTTAATGCAACTGTTTAGACACAAATTATTATTTTATTTTGTAGAAAATTCATCTCTTTTGGTAGAAAATTAATACTTTTTGGTTAAAAATTCAACTATTTTGTTGAAAATGCAATATATTTCGACATGAAATCTTAGGAATTTAAAGTCTTGCATCTTGAATTCATTATGGTATTTACATGCATTTTATTTAAAAGAATTTATTACCCTGTTTGGAGAGAATTTTTGACTACGTTACTTTTCGAGGGGGAAAATGGTAACATAGATTTTGGACGGCCCCTAAAAGTGGTGTAATTACCAAATTCAATAGAAATTCTACACTTTAGAAAACTGAAATTTCCCCCACCAACTAATTTATTATTATACGGAAATTGGAAAAAATTCAAAGACGTAGGAAATTCGATTAAATAACTCACGCCATATAATTTAAACAAATTTATTTTTCAATTTTCTCTTCAACTGATTCCTTACAAAATACGTACCTGGTTATATTCAACCATCAAGTTTTGTCTCCAAATCTTGAAGTTTCTCCCTAAAAGATATCAATTTTGTAACTCTAACTGACTTTTCATATTTTTCAATCATAATAATAATAATTCAATTCGCATTCTTAATTCTGCCTTAGAACCTAGATTGCAAATTGTAATTTGAAAATCGCTTCAAAGCCCTTGACTTGCTGCAAGAGTTTATTTACAGTTTTGGTCGGTTTTCACAGAAAATAAGAAAAAATAGTATCGGTTTGCTCGCAACTGCATGTGTGTAGTATACAGTATTTATTAGCTTGACATCTTTAACTTAAACCATATAAAATCGACAGACTCAATACTTACAGCTTTCCGACCATTTTAATTATAAAACTCGGGATGAGCGAAAGACTCGAAACTCAAAGTTCGTTCGAATCTACTGAAACTCTTAAAATATACCAAAGTTTTGTATGTGCAAAACCCCTATGTAAAACCTACAAAAAGGTGGCACTATAAATACAAAAAAGGCTTTCATACTGACATTTTACTTTTTTTTAAGAGAATTTTGCTGCCACCTAATTGTAGAAAAAACCTAGAAGCTAAATTGGCAGACTTTTAATTTAATCGTCATCCTCTTCCTCCATGGCTTCTCCACCTGGATCACCTACAACATTATAATTCTATTCATTAATAACAAATTCATAAAAAAAATTAAAACTGTTAAATAATTTATGTTAGGAATCAAAAATCTGAAGACACTAAACGAAAAAGGATTAATTTAAATTATTCGCAATTTAAAAACTTTGACGTGAAAATTAACAAAATTAATATTTTTCGAGTAACAGGTTTGAAACTTTAAAGTTTTGAATCTAATATAATATTTTAATACTTAAAATGGAATAACTCGCAATTGAAGAATTAAAAATTTAATACATTTAAACGAGGGGTTGATCACGCTTGAAATCTGGTGTCAGAGAGATCTCCTGGTGTATTAGTTTTCGTAAAATCTTTTGAAATTTTTGGAATGTTTCGAAATACCTGAAGCATTATTGAAATCATTAAAATCTTTGTGTAATCTTTGAAATATTTCTGAAATTTTTAAAATTTTTAAATCTGATGTACACTCAAAAGTCGAGAGGTCAACCCCTCGATTTTAAATTTCAAGATCTTCGTTATATTATTATTTGTAATATTTTCGATTTGTGCCTCAACCAGTGTTTGACACGTTACCAGTCAAAAATAACGCGTTGACATCAACGTTACTTTTTTCATAAAGTAACGTGTAACCGTTACTGAAAAAAGCAACGCGTTACTATATGAAAGTGTTTTTAAACTTAAAAATTATATATAATGTATGCAATTTAATCAAGAATTTTACATTTAAAATCTGTGAACTTGTTTTACTTTACACTATTGTCAATTCTAAATCGCGAAAATTTCCTAGAATTTCTTTTTCTTTTAATAGAACTAGTGCTTCAAAAATGTTGTCCTTCAAACGAAATATTTTAACAAGAAGAATACATCCTGCTTCTATGCTTCAAGTCGCAGAATCTCTGAGCGACGAAATATTTTGTTTTTCAGAGAAAATTTTGCGACACTTAAAATTCCATGGTTTTTGACCTAATGCAGAGATTCGAATTTTCTTTACAGATTCTCGTAAGTTTTACTGTTAGGATGCCTCTCTCATATTAGCATGAGTTTGTTTTAAATATTGCAAAAAATAAAAAAGGTGAGGCTTTGCAGAAAATATTCTGTATTTTTTTTTCGAATTTTGAAAATATAAAGAGATCTTCTGCAAAACTCCACCTTTTTTATTTTTTGCAATATTTTTAAAAGTATCTGCTTAAGGTTGGCATCCTATCAGCTTTATGCAGACTAAACCATTTTTTAACCAAGAAAATTTTTTTGTCTGAAAATGTAATTTTCAAATTTGTCTCGTAAAAAAAATCTCCTGACCACCAAAACGAATTAAACCGCATAAAAATTGCAGGATGTCTTCCTTGTAGAAGGGCAAATTAAAAAAAAATGGAAAAAATAAGTGTAGGTTTTTCGTGAAAATCGACTTTTTAAACTTTTAAACACTTTCTTAATTTTCATCGTTTTTAAAATTTCCTGACGGAGTAGGTCAAATACTTGAGAATTTTAAAGATAAAAATTGTGATTTTTGAAAAACGGATGTCAAAATTCCTCTAAAACACAACATATTTCATTGCTGAGAGATTTTGCGACTTGAAGTGCAGAAACTGCCTGATTTGAAATGGATGAATTTATATAAAAATCCCATTCATGGGATTTTTACAAATTTATTGTACGAGGTAAAAAATTGTAAGAAATTCTTGTGTGCACTTTTTTTGACTGAGAATAAGCAGAAAAAAACAACAAAAAATGCCTTATTCAAATGATCATTTACGTATTTGTACATTTATTTACAAAAAAAATTGTCTGTTCGCTTATTTTTCAAGTGAGCATTAATAAAACGATTAGAAATCTTTTTAGGTTTGAGAAATGGTTTTTAAATAGGCAATTTATTCAATTACTTTCCCGATTTGGATACTTTTTGGATTTGCATTTTCCGTCTAAGCTTCATGAACATACTTTTTTAATTTTGATAAGCAAAGTGAAAAAAGAAATGAGATTGAGAGATATGCAATTGATGTAATTTTTTTAACACTAATAATTTTTTCAGTTTTTGAATTTAAAAAATGTCTATCCTAATTTGAAGCAGAAGATATTTTCCGATTCTAAAATATTTTGAGTTGTTTCCTCTTATACAAAAATGTCTCTCAAACACTGGTCTCAATGAAAAACCATTGACGATGAAAAAAATTACTCTTGCACGTCCTATAAATAATACTGTGTGGAAAAATGAATACCGTTTCTCTGCCTTTCTCCTGGGATGTGACCCGCCTGAAGCAATCTGCTGAGCCTTTGTACTTCCTCCAGTGACGAAGCCTTGGAAATCGCCTCCCTTATTTTATTTCTTTCCTCCGCGGTCATCGCAGGTTTATCAAGACCATTCATATTTTGCGAATGTGCTTTCGCCTTCTTGGCAACTTCCCTCGCAATATCCTTGCCCTTTTTGCTTCTGAAGAAAGCGACCGCTGTTTCTCGTTCCTGTTTCTTGATTTTCCTAAAGTCCAGTAGTCTCAGCGAAGGAAATTTGTAGACGACATACTGTCTGTATTGTGGTTTGGCGGAGACGGGGTTCTGTAAGAGACACAAGCTCTGGAGATTTTTTAGGGGAACAAGTGGTTCCAAGTCACTCAGTTCTTGAATCATGTTGCCAGTCAACATTAGCGTCTCCAGATTCGGAATACAGTGTTCCAAACCTTCTGCGATTCTGACTATTCTATTGTTGTTGAAGAAGAGAGTTTTCAGTCTTTTTAAGAGAGGAAAACCGTCGAATTTCCGAATGTCGTTGTCTGAGAAGTCGATTGTGTCGAACTGATCCTGTAAACAATAAGAATGTGAAATTAATTAGACGAAATAATAGAGCAAAAGGCTGGTGATAAGGGTGGATAAAAAAAAAATTGGAAATCGGAAATGGAACTATGTGGAAAAGTAGCGTATTAAGACCCTGAAAAAGTATAATTAATTTGGATTAATAATGAAGTCAATTCATATAAGAATTTGTTATTTTGGTCATAGGGTCCAGTAAAAATAATAATAGTAGATTCAGTTGTCAAGAATCATGCTTTATTCGTCAATTTTATTTAAACCAACGTACGTATATTAATAACAACGGTCGAAGAAAAATTTCAAAGTGTGGATAATATTCCATTCACTGAACATAGATAATTTGGATTAGTTAGCCTTAGTTTTGCCCGTTAACAAAATACGTTTGAAAAAATTTTTATTTTGATATTTTCATGAACGTCCATTTTTTTCACACTCCTGGAGGCCCTAAACGACAAAATTTATTTATCAGACCTTATCAAAGGTTATTAATGTTTGGTAAACCCATGTTTTCAAAAAATTATTTTAAAATCTACAGAAATGTAGATAATTTTTTCAGGTATCTAGAATGCTTCTACTTGTAAAAATACGCTAGAAAAAATTGATTAGAATTTTTTTAAACTGAGTTTTTGATTTTTCCATTTTTCAAATTTTTTTCTAGCGTATTTTTACCACTAAAAACGTTATACATACCTGAATAAATTCTCTCTACATTTCTATGGGTTTTTAAATTATTTTTTTTTTAAACTGCGGTCTACTAAACATTAATAATCTCTGACGGGGCTGCAAATAAAAATCTGTAAAAATTTGGGAAGTCGTTTAAGGCCTGCAGAAATGTGAAAAATTGGGATCCATGAAAATATCAAAATTACGAAAATAAAAATGTTTCCAAACATATTTTGTTAACTACTGGTAGTTATTTACTACAAGAAACTATCCACCTAGAAACACTACCCAAATCGGGTAGTGTCACGCCTACCCTGGAAGGGAAATGGCTTAATGGTATACTACTGGTGATTCCTTAAATAGTAAATTATTATGAACTGCTCTGCGAAACCTAAACCTACACGAAGTTTCATATTTAAAGTTTTCAAACGGGTACAATTTTGAATTAAAATCTTTAATAGCTAAATAATTGTAAAGTAAAAAAGGTTAAAATTTGAATGTAATATTAACCAAATTTGAAATTCTATCATTTAAAAAAGAAAACCTTTTAATACTTCACGACTATAAATTCAGAACACTCAAAATCGCAGTTTAAGATTTAAAAATTAGAGACTCTCTTCTTTGCTTAAATTGTTCAGAATTACACAATTTCCAATTAAAAGCCTCAATAATTTGAAAACAATTTAAAATTAAAAAGGTTTAAAGGATAATCTCAATGAAACTTCATCGATTATTATGAGAGAATTTCAAAATTCAGGAATTAATCACTATTTTTAATTTGAATCGCTCAAGCTTGTATGTTTTTGGTTTTTCATTCGTAATAGTAAAAGTGTTTAATTTGAGTAGCTTCTACTTTGTGACTGTATAATTTTGAATATTCTTCATTTGTAAATGTAAACAATTTAAGTTTTAAACGAATTTTTAACGGAAAGGTTGAATTATATTTTGCTTAAAAGTCAATTTTTTGAAAAACCCAAAATAAAACGCTTTAAAATTTGAAACCACTAGAGTTTTTAATTTTTCGTTCATCAAATTTCTAATAAAGTTACGTTCTTTTAACGTGAAATGTAATAGCTGATATTTTAACCAAAAAAGACGAATTTTCAAGAAAAAAAGTCAAATTTCCAACCAAAAAGGATGACTTTTTAACAATATTGTTGAATTTTTAATCAAATAGTTAAATTTTCAACCAAAAATATGATTTCTCAACTAAAATGATGCATCTTCAAAGAAAAAAATTAATTTTTAACAAAGCAGTTCAACTTTCAAACACGTAACTTAGTTTTCAACTAAAAAAGATGAATGTAGAAAAATGTAATAGTTAATATTTGAACCAAAACATTTTAATACAAACAAAAAACAGTTAAATACTGAACCAAATTAAATTAATTATTGTCCAAACAGTTGCATTTTTCAACAAAAATTATTAAATTTCTACCCAAAGAGAGGAATTTTAAATAAGTATTGAATTTTCAATCAAAACAGATTTTTCAGCCAAGAAAAAAACAAGAGTTGAATTTTCTACAAAACAGTTAACTTTACAACCCAAAAATATGAATTCTCAACAAAAAAAGTTAATTTTCAACCAAAAAAGACGTATTTTCTATCAAAAACTGTTGAATTTTCGACAAAAAATTTAAAAAAATTGTGGAATTTTTATCAAGGAAATTAAATTTTAAGTTAATAAATATAATAATATTATTATACCCGAATTTCAAGCTACCATTTTTTTAAAGATAAGCAATAATAATTTGTTTAGTTAACTGAAAAGACTGAGAACTTCAAAACTACAATCAAAGCCAAAATATAGTTTCGACAGCACTAGCATTGCCACCATTACACTTCGTACACTTGTTCAACTACTCCCACTTAGCGTATATAGTTGTACGAAGTCGCTTTACGTTAGCGTATACGTTTACTCACTCAGTTATTTAAATTAAATTTTTTCAAATTATTTACTAAACAGATTCACAGAGGTTATGTTACTCTGAAGGATTATAAATTCGCACGTGATTTCTATCAATAAAAAATATAAAAAACTAGCTAGTTGTCTTAAAGGTAAAACAAATAAATAATAAAGTGTGTCGGACATGTAAACGGTAAAACGTAAAACCTGTGAATTAAGGCTAACCTAGAAGTCGGAATATTTAGCATATTTAGGATTTTCCACTCACCAGAGTTGCGCCCAAATTCTCTATTGTGGGTATTTTGTATCCTGAAACCGAAAATAAAACCAGTAAATAGTAAAGTTGATAGTTTTCAAGCATAAACACAGAAAACAGGGATTTGTTCTTCCTAACCTCTAAGATCCAGTTCACGATCTCTGACAGGATTTATGTACTGCATTGACTGCTGGATTAAATCCGGCGATAATTTTACCATTTTAATATACGATTAACACTTTTCTAATAGTAAATAACTACAAGCACTGTTTATGTGCACTTCTTTCGACTTTATTTCGAAAAATGCTAAGAAAATCAACCGCATCTAACGTGCGAACTTGGCAACCATGGGGCCATGGGGCACATTTGGGCAGTGCTCCCAATCTTGCTCCTCAACCGCACTGCGCATGCGTCGCGCCGAATTTCTGATTGGCTGCATAGCGCGCGCTTATTTAAAATATTCAAAATATGCAAATTATTTGTTTTAAAAAATAATAATTAGAAAATGCATAAAAATACATTTTTCATTGAGAAATAAACTTTCGCAGTCATAGATATAATAATAATTTGATTTCAATGCTGAAAATACATTATTCTGTTGCAATTAATTATGAGAAAAAATTTGTCTTTCTTCGATGTCCGAAGGAATAATGTGTTTTCAGCAGTGAAATCAAATAATTAGTATATTTGTGACTGCGAAAGTATATTTTGCAATAAAAACTGTATTTTTATGAATTTTCTAATTATTATTTGTTTAAAACAATTAATTTGCATATTTTAAACATTTTAAATAAGCGCGCGCTATGCAGCTAATCAGAAATTCGGCGCGACGCATGCGCAGTGCGGTTGGGGAGCAAGATTGGGAGCACTGCATTTGGGCGGGGGGCCATAGTGGGTCAGGGCTACCAATGCAATATTCGGTATTTCAAATTGTGACGTCACCGGACAAGATGCCTGCATGCCGAGGGTCAAGCAATAATACCAATTGCATGTAACAAACCTTTATTTTGTTAATAAATTGAAAAAAAAAATATTTTTCACCATAAGTGTATGTGGATATTATTTTTTATTATTCAAAAGCTGTTCAAATGAATAATAAAATCGTGACAAAAGAAAATTATCGATTTTATCATTTGATGGAATAACCAAAGGAATAACTTATGAAAAATAAAAAATAATATCCAAATATAGTTATGGTGAAACATCACTTTTTCCTAATTTATTAAAAAAATAAAGATCACCACTTGCCACGTTCCATGCAATTAGTATTATTATTTGGCCCATGTCATAGAGAATAGACTCTCAGCGTGGGAGATTTAGCCCTCAGCGTGCAGGCATCTTGGATTTCCCCCACCCAATCTGAAACACCTAAATTATGTTTTTCAAGTTGTGACGTCAGCTCGCAAAATGTCTGCACGCTGAGGGCCAAGCAATGATACCAATTGCATGAGACGAAACTTTGTTTCTTTAATAATTAAAAAAAAACTTAATTTTCACCATAAGACTTATGGTGAAAAATGAATGGTGAAAGTTGAACTACTTTGTTAAAAATTCATTTTATTTGTGATATTCGCCTCTTTGGTTAAGAATTTAACTATTTTGTTGAAAATTTTTTTTTGCTAAAAGTAATTTTTTTATCTGAAAATTTAACTATTCCATTTTTGGTTGAAAATTGTTCTCTTATAAGTTGAAAATTCAACTATTTGGTAGCAAATTCATTTATTTTGTTGCAAATTCGTCTTTTTGGGTAAACCGTTAAATTATTTTTTTGAAAATTTAACTATGTTGTTAAAGACATCATTTTTTGATGGAAACTTCAGGGTAAAACTTTTATGGTAGAAACCCAGGTGAAAACGTTATATAAAATTTATACATATATAGTGGACGAAACACTGATTTTTTGCATTTGTTTTATACAGAAAAATATATAAAACAAATGAAAAATATTATTGTCTTGTCCACTATAAGTCATCATTCTTGGTTGAAAGTAAACTCTTTTGTTGAAAATTTAACTTTCTTCTACAAAATTGTCTTTTTAGCTTAAATGACAGAAAAAATAGTCGCTGACTTCATTTACAATATATGTAAATGACTTTCCACACAATAATTTTATTTTTTCAATATACAATGAATAATTAAGTATTAAGTCTAATATAAATTTATTGATATTAATATACACACCGAAAAAAATATTTGTTACGAAGTAACTGCATTTACTTGAATCCTTCTTAGCATCAAGAAAATATTCTTTCATAGCAGTATAACTTTTATTTGAACCAGACAAATCTTCTGTTGATCTAAAAAAATGAATTCTTTGGCTATATTTTCTATACCAAAATAAATATTTCGTACATTCAAGAAAATGATTTTCTTGACTAAGAAAGTCTAGATTCGTTGAAATCTGATTAGTCCTTCAAATATATATTTATTTGATTCAATGAATTCGATCCTTTGAATTGATCAGGACGCATTAGAATCAATTAATTTGTTCAGGCTTGAATCAAGCCTTTTGGTTTATCTGAATCAAAGAAATAGGTATTTAGTTTAAAAGAATATTAATTAGGTTAAAAGTACATTTTTGTTTGATACAAAGAGTTGATTCATTTGTATACCAATGAAGCATTTTTTTAGATGAATAAAATATTGCGTTTAGATAAATATTTATTTATTTAGTTGAAGAAAATGTTTCATTTGATTAGTAGAATTAAATAATTTATAAAAAACATGTATTCTTACGAAATAATTATTTTGTCAAATTAAACATTTATTAATTTGATTGGAAGAAATTTTTCTTTCAATGTAGAATACGCATGAGATATTTCAAACAAATATTTCTTTCAATCAAATAAATATTTCACCAAGATAAATACATTAAATCAAAAAAATAATTATTTACTTCGAAAGAATATTAATTAAATTACAAATATATTTATTTAATACAAAGAGTTGATTCATTTATATACAAATGAAGCATTTATTTAGATGAAAAAATATTGTACCTAGATAAATATTTATTTCTTTAGTTAAAGAAAATGTTTCATTTGATGCACACAGAGAAATTTCCTCTAGTGTCGAAAGGATGCCTCCTGATACAAATGGAATTCCCTGTTATATTTAAGGTGAAGCAGTTTTTCATTTGTTTCAGAAAGGATATTTTTACAACAAACATTATTTCTTTGCGACAAAATCAATCTAATCTACCAGCCAAATAATTCTGTTTGTGTGAAAAAGATATTTACGTGGTTCTTTAACTTTTTCTCTGAGTGTTAGTAGAATTAAATTATTCGTAAAAAATAAACGTTTCTTCCAACGAAATACTTATTCTGTTAAATAAAATATTTATTAATTGGGCTGGAAGAAATTTTATGGTAAATGTAGAATACGTAGAAGACTACTCCAAAGAAATATTTCTTCTAAACAAATAAATATTTCACTAAGATAAATGCATATCCATTCAACTGAAATAAATACATATTTTTTACGAATTATGGCAAATTCGAAATAAATACTTGTATATAGATTAAACAAATACTTGTTAAATTCAAGGTTCATGTTTTTGACTTTAGTTCATTCGCCACTCACACTTTTGTATGCACTAAGAGGTCCCCGAGATGCCTTTTGTTTAAAAGGTGAAAAAGTCCTCGAAAAAGTCATTTGATTATGAATATCTTTTTTTTCGGAAATCCTGGCCAGTTTTAGTTTAAACAATTTTTCAAAATAATTTTATTATTTATCAATACAAAAACGTATCAAATCATTTTTAAGCATCTCTGAAAAGAAACAAACAATTTGCTTCTTGCTCTTTTTTCGTAAGATAAAACTTTTGAAATTTACTGCGTTAGAAACAAATGATTTTTAAACAAAACTGACATGTCATTGTCTAGATCGAGATTAAATCTGTTGAAAGCAAAAAAAAATCTTCCGATCGAATGAAAACTTTTCTCCGTGAATTATTATTAAAAAATTGCTATTTTCAAGGAGAAATCGTGTAGACTTTTCATTTGTTATTAAAAAATCATCCAAGCCAACCAGTGTCATAATTTTTCCTGAAACTATTGCAAAACCTATACCTACCATCAATAACATTGTTCATTCTTTGTAAACTCCCATGCTTCATTTTTCATTAAAATTATTTATGCACAGCCTTTTAAACAATATATTTCTTTATAAAACCACGCTCCCTTGAATAATTACAATTTTCTATGAAAAACTAGAAAAATATACAACTGTAACAAGTTTTGAAAATCGAAAACAGATTTCAGTTGGAAAGTAACGCAATAATATGCATAATTAATTTATAGCCCATTGATCCATTGTAAATTTAAAAAATTATTATTTTTCTTAACTTTGTGCAAGCAATCAGAAGGCAATATTTTTGAAAATGAAAACAGGCGAGGTCACGTTCACAATGTCAGAATAGAGCCTTCGTATTATTTCAATTGAGTTAAAAATGATACACAATCGCGTTATTTCATTAAATTTTCCTATTTTTCACTTTTCCCATTTTTATAACCTTTTTTTAATTACAATATACAGTCCTCAATAATGAGTTTATAGATTTTTACCAAGCAATTAGTTGCTTTTCACTATTTAATTAGGAAATATATTGACTAATCGAATTAGGAAATATATCGACTAATGGAATTAGTAATTTTTTACTAATCTTCAGTGGCCCACTTTTCGCTAATAAAATCTGTGCATTTTTCGTAGCAGTTAAGTTTTAACACTTTTTATTTAGAGAGGCAGTAAAGTATCTTTTGCGTAAGAAAAAAATCTATAAAATAAAAATCTGTAGATACTCAAGTTCATTCTCATTCAAGGAAAATTATTTGATCCATTGTCAGTTTGAAATTCTTATTTTTCTTAACTTTGTTCAAACAATCAGAAGACATTGGTTTTAAATTAGAGTTTGGCTACGACACGTTTCAAATTTCACAATATGACCTTTTTCTTGTTTCTACAGAGTTAAGAATGTTACACCATCGTGTTATTCTATTAAACTTTTCTATTTTTCACATTTTCCATTTGTATAGCATTTCTTAATTATTATAATATACAGTCCTAAGTAAATGTATTTATTTATAACAAGCAATTAGTTGTTTTCCGCGACTGAATAAGAAAATATCTCGAATAATCAAATGATTAATTATCTACTAATCTTTGATGGCTCACTTTTCGTTAATCGAATCTCTAAAATATCACTAATAATTAGTAAAATTTTACTAATTTTCATTCAGAGAGACCTCAAAGTACCTCTTGCATAAATAAAAAAGCTACACAATAAAAATAACCTTCTTTAGGCACTCAAATTTATACTTATCAAGGCTGATGCTGATTCCAGGCAAATAACTTTTACAAAGTTTGTAAAATAATTGCAATTTTCTATGGAATATAAGTAAAATATACAACCAAAAAAACTTTTGAAAATGCAAAACAGAAATCTGCGGAAATGTAGTAGTAAATATATATATATACTGGGTGTTTTTTTTAACTTGAGACATCGAAATATCTCAAAAAATACGCATGAACAAAATATCAGGAATAAAAAATTCTTATTTTTCTTAACCTTGCTAAAACAATCAGAAGGCGATGTTTTTAAATTGGGGCAGACTACATTGCGTTTATAATTTCATAGTGTGACCTTCTTATTATTTCAATAGAATTAAGAATAATGTTGCACCATTGCATCGTTGTATTATGCTTTTCTATTCTTCACGTTTTCCATGTTTATATCTTTTTTTGAAATTATTATATATAGTTCTAAATAATTTTCTTTTTATCAAGCAATTCCTTTCCACTATTGAATTGGGAAATGTCTCGACTGAACGAATTATTAATTTTCTACTAAACTTTGGGGGCTCACTTTCCGCTAATCAAATCTGTAAAATTTCACTAGCAATTATTTATATTTTACCAATTTTTATTTAGAGAGACTTCAAAGTATCTTTTGCATGAGGAAAAAAGCTATACAAGTAAAATAACCTTCTTTAGACACTAAATTTCATAGTTATTCAGGCTGATGCTTATTCAAGGGAAATAATTTTTACGAAGTTTGCTAAATAATTGCAATTCTCTATGGCAAATAAAGAAAATATACAAACGAAAAAAAATTTGAAAATCGAAAAGAGAACTTTGTTGAAAAGTAGCACATGAGGATCCTGAATGTGCATAATTAAATCATATATATATATATATATATATATATATATATATATATATATAAATCCATTATAAAGTTAAGATTGTAAAAAATTCTTATTTTTTTAACTTTGTTTAAACAATCGGAAGGAAATACTTCAAAAATGGAAATAGACTACGTCGTCGTTTACAATTTCACAACATGACCTTCTTATTATTTCAATAGAATTAAGAGTGTAACACCATTGCGCTACTTTATTAAACTTTTTTATTTTTCACATTTTACGTGTATATAACTTTATTTAAGTTATTATATACAGGTATATATTATTATTAATTATATTATATTATTATTTTCTTTTTCCCAAACAATTAGTTTTCCCCTATTGAATTAAGGAATATCTCGACTACTCGAGTTAATAACTTTCTACTAATCTTCGGCGGCTCACTTTTCGCTAATCGAATCAATAAGATTTCATATGTAATTATTCAAACTTCACCAATTTCGATTTATAGAGCAACAAAGCTTAAAAACTAAAACATATTTCTTCAACCATTCAAGTTCATACTTATCCCCCTTGTGCCTCATTAAGAGAATGTATTTTTTTCAAATTTTTAAATAATCTATGAATTTGTGACACAAAATAAAACTTTTTACTCTCCGCTCCCCTATAAGCCACAATTTTCAAGTTATCTGAGGGGCTGATAGCAAAAGCGGAGTAGAAAAATCGTCGGAGCAAAAACGAGTTAAGAACAATGCGGGCAAAAACGAATTAAAAAGAAACAAGAATAACGAAGATTGCATCGTATATTATAATAGAACGATATAATAGTACGGTAGATTATATCATAATCTATCATTGTATTACACTTTTATGTTATAATATACAATACAATCCTCGTTATTCTTGTTTCTTTTTAACTCGTTTATGCCCGCATTGTTCTAAACTCGTTTTTGCTCCGAAGACTTTTCTACTCCGCTTTTGCTATCAGCCCCTCATCTAAGAATGTGCTGTCGCAATGATAAACAGTATTTAAAAAATATTTAAATTATTTCCTATTGTACTAAAACTTACGAGTATTACGTTAAGCCTGGAAGTATACATATGAAGCTCAGTGGAGTAATGATAATAAAATAATGGCAAAAAGTCTAGTTAAATGTCACTCAGGTTATTTGTAACGAGCTTTATTTTTTTAAATTTCCGTTAACTTATAATAAATATACTATAAAATGTTTATAAAAAAAATAACTTCGGCATGATGCATAAAAGAAATTTATTCTCTCTGAACATTTGTCTGCATGATGACGTGATGTCTACCTATATAACATCTCACGCCTAGCTTGAACCAGTTTTCACTGAAATGGGCTTTGCCTGTCCACGTTGCCTGGAAATTTCATTTTGGAGTTGACTTTCGACTATTTTAAGCCTAAAATTAAAAAAACCGTTAGGGTCCTTTTTGAAATAACTCATTTTTTGACATTTATAGACTATTTATCATGCATATTTCTTAGAGAAAAAGTCATATGTGATATTTTTTTGGCCGAAACCCTGTAATTTGGTGAGCAAAAAAAACTTCTAAATGCTCAATATCGAATGACCTTCGGAATGCTTTTAAAATGTTGAAAAAGTGCCAAAAAAATTAGTTTTTTGAAAATAGCTCGTCACGGGTACAACCTACAACATAAGTCCATAACTGAAAAAGAAAGTAGACAAAATTCCTAACAAAACTAAAAAAAATAATATCCTAACACCAATAGTTTAGAAAATACGGCCTGTAAAGATGATTTTTCAGTGAAATTTTTTTCGAAAATTTTAGGTTTTGTGAAATGCCTTTTTCCCTGTGAATTCTACATGAATAGGCGTGAGACTACCCGATTCGGGTAGTGTTTCTAGGTGGATAGTTTCTTGTAGTAAATAACTACAAGTGTGGGCTCACCACACCCACGACGGGCCAACAGCACGCAGTATTCTCGAATGGTTACCCATCCAAGTACTAAACGCGCCCAATGCTGCTTAACTTCAGTGATCGGACGAGGACTGGTAAAAAAGGTTTTAATTCTTTAAAGAAGCTCAATCCTCGAAAGCATATTTGGCAATCTAAAACTATCTAGAAAAAGCTTCCTTCTTTTTCAGGAATTTCGATACATCTTTATTTCTATTTAAACTATTTCACACCTTAATTGCTCAGAAAGAAATTTATTTACAATAAACTTAGTGTCGAATAGAGTGCAATAAAAATGTGTCAACTTTGAATGGCTCTAATTGCGGTAATATTAGAGCTAGAGCAAAGTTTTTTTTTGTTTTGTAGATAATTTAACCTTCTTTCATTTATCATGAATCGGTTTTCATGTAAAATCCAGAGAGAAAAAAGTTTTTCCACAAAAACTGAAATTTTCGAAAAAAAATTCACTGAAAAATCATGTTTACAGGCTATATCTTCTAAACTATTAGTGTTAGGATATTGTTTTTTTTAGTTTTAATTAAATTATGGACTTAAGTTTTACGATGTACCCGTGACAAGCAATTTTCAAAAAAATATTTTTTTTTCACTTTTTGAACATTTTAAAAGCGTTCCGAAGATCACTCGATATCGAGCATTTAGAAGTTTTTTTTTGTCACCAAATTACAGGGTTTCGGCAAAAAAAATATCACATGTGACTTTTTCTCTAAGAAATATACATAATAAATAGTCTATAAAATGTCAAAAAATGAGTTATTACAAAAAGGACCCTAACGATTTTTAAAATTTTAGGCTTAAAATAGTCGGAAGTCAACTCCAAAATGAAATTTCCAGGCAACGTGGACAGGCAAAGGTCATTTCAGTGAAAGCAGGTTCAAGATAGGCGTGATCTATTTAAGTAAGATAATCATATCGAATCATATATGGGTCATTTCCCAGATTTTTTTAAATTCCAGGCAAAATTCTACGCGAACATGTCATGCAGCGATTCAGCTGGCGATTTTTTGTTGAATAGTACGTGCCTAAAAACTCTCAAAAAAAAAGTATGAGATTTTTCGAATTAAAACTTTATACGCGAATTTGAATTCTTTCGTCAATTTGACTTTTCTTTCCAAACCTGCCCAAAGAAGGAAATTTGTGACAAATTGGTTCACCGGGATGATTTATTATTAAACATTGAAAAGTCTGGACTATTTCCTTTCGGAAATCGCAATTTTCTAACAAAAATTCGCGGAGAGAAGTTTTAATTCGATCGGAAGATTTCTTTTTGCTTTTAAGAGATCTATATTCTCGATATAGACAATTCAGATATTTTTCTCGGACGACTGACAAATCCCGAAAAATAAAATTCCTGACGCTGTAAGATTCCCGAATCGGAAAATTCCCGAATAATAACATTTCTGAGTAATAAAATTCCTGAATAATAAAATTCTCGGAAACGACTTAAAAATCTCAAAAAATAAAATTCCCGAATTATAAAATTTCCGAATAATAACATTCCCGAGCAGTTTATAACATTGCCGAATTATAAAATTTCGGCAGTTTATAATATTACCGAATTTGAAAATTCCCGGATAATAAAATTCTCGACAGAAAATGGCCGAATTATAAAATTCCCGAATTTAAACAATTTCATTTTTTTTATAAATATTATTTATTGATTAAGAATACATTAATCAAATTATGATGCACTTTTTTCAATCCTCTTGTCATCATGATTGATGTTATATTATAAATTTAAATAAGTGCAAATTTGTCTGATTCAATTCACCGCGCATATTTTGACTCCAAACTCAGTAATTTCTACTATAAAAATAATCGATTCAGACAATATTGCTGACTAAAACGATAACTCACTTGAAACTACTGATTTATAGTGAAATGATGGCTGATTTGCCAGTCATCGAATAAGCATTGTTTGAAATAGTCAAATACGTTTCCAAGAGTGGTAACAGTGTTTCTTCAAAGTGAATCAACTTGATTCACTGATTAAATTATACAGACTTCAAAACGATTCAAAAGCTGCATACATTAAGCTCTATACATTATTATTAACAAAAAGCTGCTTCTAAGTTTATTAAATTATTGAAGCCTTTTCATATATTTACGTTTGATTAGGATCTGCACAGTAAGCAAATATTACGAAAAATTTTGCGAAGGGTTTATTTCGCAATATTTCCTATTTTTTAGAAAAAATATATTGTTCAATTTTTTTATATTAGATATTCGAGATGGTTTTGTTTAGTGCAAAGGAATGTCAGCTTCTCTTGTAAAATGCATATGAGTTGTCAACTTTTTTCCTTTGCTGCGGTTTTATCCGATTAAAAAAAAAATTAATCAGTGGTCTCATTTTAGTACCACTCGAGACTATTTTTTCTGTGTCTTATTTCAATACCTGAAATTAGCCTTAAAATGTTACTTTTTTACCGTGTTTTATAGCACTGAAATCAGATCCTAAATAAAAATGTAATTTTACAGCATGTGATTCATGTGGCTCATTCACTGATAAGAGCTACCAAGTATTATTTTGTATCAACCCTCAAATCATGGTTGCATACAAATTTATAACATATACAATTCACTAATTTTGCGTGTATGTGTACAAAATTAAACGTTTACAATTTATTAAATTCTAAAATAGTAATTTGCCTTTATTATTCATTTTAATTACATAACTAAAAGTATTATTGATCACCTGAAATTAAATTTCCAGATTGATATTTAAATTCTCTAATTGTTTTCTACTTTTTCGATGAATAATATATTTCAATTACCCAAGGGACTCGAAAGTCCTAATTTACGGGCATAAAAATATGCCCATAGAATAAAATACGCGGCTGCGAAGTACTATGGACGTATTCACCATGGGTGTATTTATTTGTGCTCATTTTATGAGCATTTTGCTTTCTCATAAGTATCAAATAAATTTGCTTCCTCATAGATGGAGGTTTTCCCTAACAGAAGAAAAAAATTGATACTTTCAATATTTTTCAAGCTTATGTTTCTGTCTTTCCGAATATTTTATTTTCAGAAAATCAGAGGGCCCACCAAAATGTCAATTGATGTGTTCTGTTACAAAAATGAACAACTCTTTAACCTACAGTAGTTTTATATTTCAAATGAAAACATTATACAAACAATGTAACTTTTCTCAAAACTTTCTGAGTAGCTATTGATTAATCAAGACTCGAAGACGCGAACAATATTGCATCAAATGCAGTACTGTTATATTCTCAATATAAAAAAATCTTCTTATAAACAAGGAAACTAATTTAGTCGAAAAATTTAAAAACGATATTGGTAGGTTATGGTAAATCATGAAAAGTTCTTAATTTTGGCAATTAATGCGTCTCGAAGACGCGAACAAATATATTATATACATTCAGGGTCCGAAGCACATGGGAAAAAAGTTACGATAATATGTTTGAACCATAAATACGTTACTCTATATTATATACATCATAGTTGTTTACCCAATATTAAGAAAGTTTTCCATATATCAACAAGAAAAACAACATATTTTTTCAATTTATAAATCGATATTGATGGATCATAAGAGGTTATAGAAGGTTCGTCAATAGGTCATTCGACGTGTCTCTAAGACGCAAACAAATATATCAAATACAGTACTGTACTACTAATATGAACAAAGTTTTTCTCATATAGACAGAATACACAAATTTTGTTTAAGCTTCATAAATCGGTACTGGTTGGTCATAAAAGGTTCATGAATGTTTAAAGGTCAATCGATGCGTCTCAAGGAGGCGAACAAATACACTGAATATAATATTGTCATATTTTGAACACCAAAAATTTTTTTCTTATATAAACAGAATAAACAATTTTTTGAAACTTCATAAATCGGTACTGATAGGTCATAACAGTTTTAACAATAGGTCCTGAAAATAAAACAAGAATCAAATGGTCAAATTTGGACAATCACCACAAAATGCTCCTATTGCAATTCCTAAAAACAAAAAAACTTGTTTCTTTGGACCGAAAAAAAAAAGAGGAAAGAAAAATGAGAAGGCAACCAATCAAATCCCCTTCCTTCTGTTGTTTATTTCTTCCGTCTTTTTACATTCTCATCATAATGAGAAAGTATTGGTTTTATGTGAAAA